>JADQWA010000043.1:87698-153217 GCA_018344505.1 Nebria ingens riversi | reverse complement strand
TCCAATCGCGATTAGATTTAAGAAACATCACTACTTTTGTAATAATAAAAGTTAGTAAAGTATATAAGATATTATACTTAAGTATATAAATATTTTCTCAAGTTTTAAGTTAATTTGAAAACTAAACACGTCAGGCCATAATAATTTCTAGAATGGTTTTTTGAATGTTTAAAATTGTTTACTTTTATCTAAACAAAATATACCTAATACGTATAAGAAAATCCAGTGTAATACACTGCAGATGTTTTGTTTTTAAATGATCCACTTGCACAAAATATTGCGCACTTCACCTATATATGTTTATAGGTATGTAGTAGGTTCATACCTACATTCGTTGAAAGTAAAGCAAAATGAAATTTAGACAAGTAAGCACTATAAAAATATGGCAAAAGTACGGTGCGGAATTACTGAAAGCAGTGGCGTACACGTCGGTCGGTGTGCTCTCGGAAACATGTGTACCGTGGCGTAAAGAAGTAAACAACGATGTCTCGAAATGAAAAGGCAGAAACGAGAGAAACATGCAATAAAAGACAACGGCGAATGGTACATGAGGTGATGGAGTACAGCGGGATGGTGTGCGGCTCGGGAAGAGGTTAACAAACAACGACTTAAGACGTGCAAGTCATACCAACATTAGAAACAACTCTGCGGAATCGTTTGTGTGTGTGTTTGCCGGCAACTGATGCGCGATGTGCGTACACTCTCCTTCAAAAAACATTCTAGTATTATCTTTAGCATAATAAATACGTAGGTATAAAATATAAACCCAACATATTGTTTCTGGGATACATTTATAAATATCTTTAATTTTTATTATTATGAAGAATACGCGGCATTTAAATTAATGTTAATTTTCAACTATTTGGCATGGGTAATAAACTTAAAAGTATACGAAAGGTTAAAGGAATTAGCAAACTAGACAGCAACAACTTTCAAAGCTTTAAATAGCTATAGTTGTGTGTATGTATGTATGTTGTTGAATGCACAACGTCGGAAAAGGGTAAAATGAATTTAGTGAAAACTAAAAACGCCACTTGGCCATTCCGAAGACGCTTGCCGTCGCGGCATACTTGATTAGTGGCAATGGCCAAACAAATTGACCAAACACGAACGAAACAACGTTAGCCGAGGACCGTTCGGCGCATTTCAAACAAAAACAAACAGAAACTGCCATCACTAAACTCTGGCTTGGTCTAGCTAGTCGTTTGCTTGCTTGCTTGCTTGCTTATTTGTATCAAACGCCGAGGAGGGCTGTTTTATAGGAAATTAGGTTGCTTGCTAGCAGCATTCAAAGATTTTGTCAAGATGGCAGCTATTTGTCTTTTAAATTCTAACTAGTTTCTTTTAATCGCACTGCAATCTTTTTGCTTGGCGGAAAAGCAAGATGATATATTATTTTATAAAAACATGGAGATGTATAGTGTCAAGCTTTTAATGGAAATGTCTGTTTTGAGCGATTTTGAATTAATCCTGGCTATTTTCATAATTACTTCTGTGTGTGTGTTTTCATAGCGAGGAACAACAAAGGTTAAATTTATTAGCAAAATGGTCATAGTTAGTATTAAAAAACAGAATAGCAAATGTCGTAAGAGAAGAGCTGGTGGTATTGTTGACCAGGATGCTAATCTTATTACAGCATAGTACCTACCTCGGGCGAAACTGAGATATATGATGTTTGGCCGGTCAAGTGTTTGTATGTATGTATGTATGTATGTATGTATGTACTTAGTCCAATGACTTCATTATCAAGCAACTATAATAATGTAATCCCATTTGTGTGCGGGAAATCCAAGTGTGTACTCGTGAGTAGATGCATTAGAATAGATTGTATGTATCCTCTTGGATCCGGGCCTTAGCGAGAGTATTGTGGAGTGGTGCATTATGCAAATGCACCCCCCGCGGTTTCTGAGAGTAGGCCGCCATCGTATACGTCGACGCGTCTACACCATCTACCCCCCTCTCCTCCCTCCTATTGCTCGCTCTTCTTCAGATCCATCTCTCCTACACACACACACACACACACACACACACACGTTGTTTGCCATTCGCGATACAAACATCCAACGCAAGCTTTTTTTTTAAAGCGATACTCTCTTTCAAACATTTTTCTACACTTCATAAACACTGAAACCAAACACAATAACTAATTTCCCTATTCGTGATTCATGTTTGAAACTATTACGCTACTGCAACGTTAAAATCGTCGTTAGCAATTTCTCGCTGCGTCTCAGCGAACGCCAAACGCGTTCTCGATCCCAAACATTCATTTCTTCTTGCATTCCGCTCCATTACACCACGTAATGCCTTTTAATTATGATTGTGTTCGTACACGACACCAACAGCGATTCAACGCGCACTAAAAACAATTATTCCCTTTTAAAACAGCCAAAGCAGCGCGCAAGCCCATGATGTTTTTATTGCTGCAAAACTTTTTAGCCATTTCTTTTGCATAAATCTCCTACACTATAGTCATTATGCTGAAATACGCGCCGTCAAGCGATTGTTTCTACTGTCCGTCGCGCACTCTGTTATTATATTTCTAAGCAAATCGATAATTCGATCTAATATACGACACTGATTTATCTTGAAACAACCGAAGCACAAGAAATATATTATTTGGGGGGAAGCAGTTCGATGTCGCAATAATAGATACATTAAGTCCGATGTTAAACTGTATCGATAAGGGATAACCGGTAGATGAAGAGGAGGAGGAGGAGAAGGAGGGTTTATTCGCAAGGAAGACAAGAGTCGATTTCGACCATAGTAGTATGGATATGTCACGGACAGCAGATCGGTTATTAAAGATATGTGTGTGTGTGTGTGTGTGTGTGTATGTATTCCATTGCATTGAAGATGCGCCTCGAGTCGTTTGCGAAAGCGATAAAGAAAATTCGGTTTTCATATCGATCAGGAATTTATCGCGAATCAGCGTTATGACTGCTTCACTGGATTTGATCACTTCAGCTTCTCGTCTTGAACAGATTACATTTATTTTTCAGTATTTAATCATACTATCCTAAACTTGTTAGTTGTGCGGTTAAGCAACGTATTGATTCAACAGTTTCTTTTACCTAATATTCAACCGCGTTAGACCTCATCATGCACTCGTGCCTCAAGTGATATGATAAGAATGTGTCACAACAGAACGAACAGTAGCTGCAAGTGATATGTTATGCCTCGCAAGATAATGAAGATGATTCCTTCATTGTCAAGGCAGAAACTTGGATAATAAAATAATGCGCAATCATCTCCCTCGACGCGCTAAACCTGGACCACCATTCTCTGGCTATAACCGTCGTATTCGTAACGAGCGGCCAACTCAAACATATCTAACATTCAAGTAAACATCTTACAATTTACTTATGATGTTTGTGCAATGTTTTATTGTATCTCAACTAGCACGTAGGTTGAAACATTTATCAAAAACGCGTGTTTCTTTCATACTAAATGTTTAAAACATAATTGATAATCAATTCCCGTGAACCATTTGCTATTGCAACTAATTTATTACCAATAATAATTGTACTAGAAACAATGTTCTCTGATTGGGTGAAATGCATAATAGTCGTCGTCTCAGATTACAAAACGAATAAGTACTACTGTTGTGATGTGATTTCATATTGTCCGCTTCATATGGAGCAATGAATGTACATAGTTGTATTATTCCCACCTATCCGTCAGAGAAGGTTGTATGTGGCTGAGGTTTGAGGCTGTTGGCAAGCGTGGCTATAAGGTTTTAATCCCCTATTCATATGCAAATACGTTTTATTGCTAGTTCTGACTTTATTACGATAGATGTGCGACCGTGTTGTGTTGTGTCGGTGTGTATAGTAAGATGAGACGTCGTCAATGTACAAAATGTATGTGTGTGTGTGTGTGTGTGCTATATATGCTAATCTTCGCACCCGCGCCACGGTTAGTTAACGTGTCTTTTGCGTTGCGCGTGTTTCAATATTCCGATATGGAAATTCTAAACCCCTTTGCTTCAGGCCTTCGGACTACTCAACTTGCATTTCTTTTTTTAATATATATATATGTATATATAAGTAAATTAGCATTGTTTTATTAGACGTTGCAAAATGGTTCATTGAAAATGTCCGCAACTTGATTGTTTTTCGAACTGTACACAATTGAATAAAATTTTATTCAACCATAAACAAATCTAAATACTTTGAAAACTGCAGTAAGTAATAATTCAAGATTTGCTGTGCTGCGATCGACAAAATCAAGAAGTCTCCCTCCGAAACAATGCAGGCAGAACAGAACAGAACAGCGCAACGCAACGCAGAGCAACTGTAATATCTGACGGTAAATGGTCCACGGAAGATTTGATTTGGGGAAACTACAGACAGTTTAAGTTCAGATGAGGTTTTTATCTTATGGCAACAAGCGCAACACAAGTCAGACAAGGAAAAGCACAAACGATGCGATCTGGTTGAATGATGTTACTGCATTCTTTGAAATTTGTTCCAGACATAGTCGATTTGTGCGCATAGAAAAGTATTTTAAATATTAAATTTTACATTGGCATCAATCGTGATGTGAAACGTTGTAAAACAAATATGTTTGCTGTAATCACTATTGCATGGTGTTAGTGTGTGTGTTAAATAAATGTAATACGTGCTAGCAGTGTTTATTGCTCAACAAAACACAATTGAAACAAGTTCAAAGCAGCGAGTTTGCTTTGAAATAAATTTCAGGACTTATTGCCACGGATATTGTTTCAGCTTCAATCGGTTCTTGATAAAGATATCGAGAGAGAGAGAGGGAGAGCAGACATTCGTTTTTGTACACATGTTTACTGTGCTGGATCAAAATTATCTCTGTAAACGAATAAATAAAGATGACTGAAATATCTCGTAGATACAGAACGTAATTTAAAGATAAATACAAGACAACGTTCATTGTTGGGCTTGTTGAACAAAGCCATCATCACCTAGGAGTGAGATAGTAGCGTCACAAATAACTTTTGTGTGACATTGGCTACTGCCACTGCAGAGTGTGTAATGAAAACCTAAATTTCATGAAACCGAACAAGACGAGCTCGTTCAAACAATAGTGTGTCTTTGCAATCACAGCGAACCGGTGATAATAGCTTTGGCTTTGTGACTTGTATCTTCAACCTCGTTCTCATCGCATCAGTCTGTTTCTTTGGGTTCAATCAATTTATTGGTTTATTCTACTTGCACCCGCTACATATACAGACACACACATACACACAACCAATAACATCGATTATTGACAATACTATGCTCAAAGAAATTGAAAAGTGGATGAGCCTCCATTATGCATGTACCTACTATTGCATGCCACATCTATTGTGTGATATTACACTGATTACGACAACGTATCGTTAAGTGAAACAATGGCCAAGTTTGTAAACATAACGCAGCCTGGTAACACCAAATGTTTTAACCATTCATTTCAATAACAACGTGGTGGCTTCTAGCTGACGCAGGGGTAACACCACACCAACATTTTAAACGTAACAATCACAAATGCCCGAGGAAGGGTTAGATGGAACAGCAGAGAACAACGGGGCGGGGAGGGAGGGAAGTCTATGTAAACTGCACAATTATTTAGAACAGTCTCTTTATCACTTTGGACAGAGACAGAATCATGACGAGGGTGGCGTCGAATGCCGCAGGGTGCACCACCAGTCACCAGCGGTGGCGCACATGGAATTTCCTCCAAACCAAAGCTACGCCTTGCCTTAACTCCTGCTGAGTGCGCTGCTGCCTTTTAACAACAACCAACGAAGAAGAGTTAGCATGTCGGTGAATACAAACGAATAACAAAGTGGTGAACGAAACGGGGAACGCAAAATGTGTGATTTAGAACGCGGCCCATAAATCGAGACGCCATTTAAATTACACTTCCATAATACTTACATTCCAAACACACACACACAGACACACACAGACACACATATACATCCACCCACACGAGTCGACCATGTACAGACAACATATTATGTTGCTAAAGTTGTTTCAAGTCAAAAAAGATATTATATAGGTATCCTACATGTAAAAAAAAAAAGCAATGCCATAATATTTAAATGCCAGACAGCACAACTTATGTCCAGCGTTTAAAAACGCCATTAAACATTTTGAAATTAACTCATTCATCACCTGACAGTAGCATGTTATATTTTTTACCCCAAGTGGCACGATATTTGGTGGTCGAAACGAAACTTTGGCGGCCGTAAATCAGAGTATTTATGATATAAAAATTTACTTTTGAATATATGGCCCGGGCAGTTATTTATGGGTGGACGTAACTCATATGCCTCAACGATACGGTGACCAAGGTGTGGGGGTGCAGCACGGCCGACAGGTCAAAGGTTAAATAGAGGCAATCAGGGAATATGGCATATGGCAACGGTCAATTAACCATCAGCCGCACATTGCTATGACAAATATGAAAAATACGCGCCCGCTTCTGTGTTCAGTACTACATATAATTATTGCTGCTGCTGGTGGTGGTGGTGGGGGGGGGGTCTTTGTAGCTGTATCAGTCAAATAAAATCCAGAAAATTGTTTTCATCATTTGATATGTTGCAAACGTTTGAAAAGCACTGGTGTACCGTGTTAGATTTATGATAGATATTATTCTGCATATTAGCTCTGTCTCAGCATGGTTTTTATGGCAGTGAAGGTGTGAATATGTGTTCATTTTCTTTCGCTGGTATAAATTATTGGTTTCATATCGCGCACCAATATTTTATGGCTGCAGCCTTTTATGGTCTGCGAAATTTCATCGAGAATACACTACATTTATCTCGCGGAACTGTTGTGCGTACTTCTATATACATAGAATACCATCTTCATTTAACGTTGTTAAAATTATTTGTTTTAAATTGATTTTCATAGAATTTCCCAACCGGATGAAAGAAAACTCTTACATTTACTAAATAGATTAACAACAGTATAAAAATACACCGTTTTCTTTGAACTAGAGAATAATTTAATTACAGTACGTATTGGTTATCAAACCAACCATATTTACCACTTAGTTATGCATCTTCAATCTTTGCAACAAATTTCCAACTAAAATTATAACCACTTTAGAGGAGACTTTGTATATTCTTATTAAAATCCACTGCTAAACTGCTATAATCGGATTAGATTGCAAATTTTACTGATACAGTATATTTTTCTATTCGTTGGGTTTTCAATGTTATTTTTATTTAGTTAGTTTAAAAATAATAAAAGGCGAAATAGATAGTTAACCTAAGCGAAACTGGGAACATCATCAAAGGAAGTCATTGAAGCGGGGTCGAAAAGCAGTCAATTTCAACCCGATTCTATATAAGATACTGCACAAACAGGATAGGATGGAAAGGCCTTTCGTCTTGAACGAGAAAACCATATAGGTATGCACATATGTATATGCGATACACTTGAACTAAAAAAGGATTGGATCGTTAAATAATATAATTTCCGTTGTGATTCGATTCGCAAATGATTGAATAAACAAGCTTTAAAATATACAATAGTAAGATCTGTATCTGTATAGAAGGATTCATTGAATTTTTAACTATGTACGCGTGTACGGTTGTAATCCGAATTTGATGATCTTCATTTGACTGCATTGCAGTGTTCCATTTAAGTTTACGCGTTGCGTTCGTAATCTATCAGTTTCGATCAGTTTACCAACGTAGCGCAGCGGGGCGGGGAAGGTCGTTCTGTTTATATTGCAGTAACTGCGTCTAGTGCTTTTTCCTTTCATTTCCGGACAGTTGGTCCTATCTGCCCCGTCGGATCTAGATGGGAAGATGTTAAGCCAATATCGGCAATACAATGGACTGGGCGCGCGCGTAGACAACAAAATAAAAGTGTTCCATTGTGCGTAAGAACGACATCAATACAATTCATCAGAAGAAATTGGATTCTTCTGAAATATAATTGCAAATAAACAAATCTACAGATTGAACAAATGTTTGTCAGCGTCATTTGGTTCAATCAGTAAGTAGTCGGTAGTGGAACACAGACGGGGAAAAAATAAATCTTGCTTTAGAGATTAGAGAAAAGTTTTTTTCTGTTGTCAATTTGTGAAGCACGTGGATGTATTTTAAATTGTTGCGACTCTTCTGATGTAACAACAACAACTGCAAAACGAACAACATAAATTTGATTTGTGACTTATTGGAAGATTTAGCAACGTCTTTGAGGGGAGCAAGTATGTCTCTTTTTTTTTTGTCGTCTGATTGGTTCAAAATACGGTATTGTCTGTAAGCAGTGTCGCTAGGGCATTCACAATCAGAAGCGCATCGCATCTTCTTTGGAATTAACCATATTTTGTAAATCATTCATGTTTGTGGTTACTGAAATTGCAAATCGAATAACCGTTTTGTGTGACATCTATCCATTTCGCAGTAGAGAGACTATACATATATATATGTTGACTGTTCACCATTTTGATTAATGTATATAAATATATATATATATATATATATATATATATATATATATATATATATGTTGCAACTCAGTTTGAAAACTTTTGCAATTATATTTTATGTGCCTGTATTCGCAAATATGTAACCAGAGCAATAAACCGTTGAGGGTGGTATCAATTGTTTTACAAGCACATGAAAAACAGTGCAAAACCCTTTTGTAAATCAATAAATTCAAAACTGTGAATATCCCTTTCAGCCATCGTAAAACGCGAATTCCTCCCTCGCCTCCTCCTCTTCCTCCTCACCCACTTCCTCCTCCTCCACCACCCCTTACATGCTCGCGACTATAAAAATCGCCGCACCTGAACTCGCACTCTTAATTGGCCAGCTGGGAAAAGTACCGACTGGCCGAATCTTCATCCGCAATCAAGCGAGATTTGCATTTGCATACCTATGTCGATAAAATAAATATTGTTATTTTCATTCATCCATAAAAGTCTTTGCTTGCCCGCGGCTGCACAAGTAACACAGCGGCAAAAAGATGAACCTAATTTTAACAAGCCATTCTCGGCTCTTCAAACGACTCGAGCCGGGGCACCATATTTTATTTAGGCTTGCTTCGTCATAAACTGAACAGTATCACTGCGTGCAGGAGCGAATTCTTGTCAATTTCAACAATTTTCTATTTGATACTTGGAGTATACTTTATAGCTTACCTATCAGTTATGTCTGATGAACAAAGATTGTATTTGCAATTTGTAATTAAATCATTTTTCCACTGCGCAAATAATCCTCGAGCCTGTCCTGCAAGTGAATGTACCTACATACATATATACACAGCGATGGCGAAAAGCAGGAGGCAATTGTAAACTGTACAGCCCTCTGGAGAAATTATCCTAAGTTTGCCATTTCCCATCGACAATCGGATCCATTCTAGAGTTCGGTTAATTACGTATTCAGAGGCGTCGTGTGAAGCCGCGCCGCGCCGCGCCGCACCGCGGTGTGGGAGTAGAAAGGGTAGCCAGCCAAATACGTACACGACATATGTATGTATAATGTGTCCCTATGCGACCTTATTTCATTATAGATACAAATAATAACAGATTTAATAGTGACCGCACGTTGTACATACATACGTATTCAACAATTATTATTACAAGGCGACACTCGTTTGGCTATTAAGAACAAAACAAACATTACACGCTATATACTTTTCTTAATTTTACTAGAAAACACAATTTTATGTTTCACTCCGCTTTCCCGGCGCACCCTAACTGCCACCCTGTATATCCCATAGCTCGTTTATGTAAACAACAACGATAACCATAAATGAATTGCGGACATAACTAACAATTTTATTCCACGGCATTGCGGGGCGATGTTTCAGACGAAACTTGCAATTTTTTAACGGCATTCTGCGATATGTAGTCCATATAACGCATGTCTTATCGCACGATCTTACACCGTTAAATGAACGTTAAAATAACACATGTTACTCTTTAACTGCATTATTAAATATAAATACACGGCATTATGTACAATCTTTGAGAATATGCATGACTCAAGAAGCTTTTGTAAAAATTATAAATTTATTATATATTTTTAATAATTTGTCGCGGTAAAAAGTATAAATAGGTGCTATATGAATGCCATAATATATGTATGAGAATAAGTATTATTTTTGAGCGAGTTACTGGTAAAATGTGAACATAATAGTATATTTTGCAGCAGCTACTATACTATAGCAATATATAACCCTGAAAGAGCTGAGAGAAATTCACTAACTGCGCCTGTATAGTTCCTGTAACGCTATGAAGATGTCAGCAATACGTTATATGCCGGAGGTGAATTGCGCGTATGTTTCGCTCCCAGCGACTCGAAATCCAGGACAGGATTAACATGATTTTAAAAATTTACTTCTTCTACGATGTCACCAGTAAATAATATTTAGCGAGAATTTACCGCGTGCACAACGAAAAAAAATATATAAAATAACAAAACAAACAAAACGTCTTAAGGGTCTAACTTTAAAATATATATATATATATATATATTTCCAAAAAGAAGAAAAATATATAATATATACGTATATATCACAGCGCTTTATTCCAAATGATAAACATTTCATTACAGAGTGTTTGTAGCAATTTTTAGTTCGATTAGAATTCGGCTCCATCAGTACCTATACTACAAGAAGATGACATGATTTGATTAATAGAGGAAGCGTTGAATAATAAAGCGATGGAAATGTGATCTCGTGAAATTTGCCAGCTAATGTGTCCCTGTCCATTGTCGACGTAGGGTAATAACGTAGGTGAGGAGGGTGGCACGGAAAGGGTTAAATATACATTAAGCGTGCACAGGAACTAAGAAATTAATTGCAGCTTTTGAAGCAAGAGTAAATTTCATCTGTGCGACAGCAAACGACTCGTGGGTGTATACGTTGCTAAGAAACACTATAATATAGGTACATACATACATACATACATACATACTAGTGTTATTGTTTGTATGTGTGTGTGTGTGTGTGTGTTATGTTAGTACGTTGTTCTTATATGATTTTTTCACGCGGAAAACGTTTTCCAAGAGCATATTAAAAGTGTAATATACGGCAAGGTGCAATCATGACTTGAATTTATGGCAGTAGGTAATGAAATGTTTTCACTGCGTCAGTCGCGGCACAAACCTACTTGAAACATTGCATTTCCAGAACAAGACATATTAGCTATACTTGTATTTGATGGTTATTCGCAAATAATATTGGATTAAATGCTATAAAAGGTAGTAATGGTTAGGTATGTATGTACATACATACCTATAGTGGTGTATTGGGCGCAACTTTCTTCATCGGTATAAGATTGGGTGCTATATAAATAGAAGCGAATTAGACCCAAACCAAGAGGGCTCTGGTGCAATATACCTCGCCGGCCATACCTCGCTATGCCGCGCCGCACCGCACCGCGCCATCGCTATCGCTATCGCCCGACAAACTTTAATTAAATTTCTGCTTTGATTATGTACGAAAGAGCAAAAGGGAAAAAGCGATTACGTATAAGTATGACTTGATTAAAGTCAATTCGGTTCATTTTTCAATATCAACCGCGTTCGACGTTAACCAGCCACCGTGATAAATTGTTACTGCGTCTGACACCTCTTGCTTCTGTGATTTTTTAAATCTTTATTTATACCCTTATCAATGCTAAACCTACAATTCCAAATTAATCAGTTATCACATACCACAACATATACACACGCTTTTTAGAAAACCTAAACTAGATATCAATCAATCAATGGAATGTCATACTATTACACCACGACACAAATTTCAAATTTAAAGATGACAAACAACATCAAAATAGTGTCTCTCCGCCATAATGTTATTTCCCTGCAGTTTTCTTACCACCATGCAATCAACTTTGAATATTTGGTGAGTGGATAACAAAATTAAACTCATCTGCAGTTTATAATATCAATGTGACTTACCTACATGAAATAATAATAATAATAATAATAATAGTAAAAATATATATAAAGAAAGTGTGCAAGCGAAGAAGTGTTTCTTTCGTAGATTCGCCGGCCGTTTCATGAATTGGAAATGTAATTTTCTCAGCGACAATTCAAAGTTAAACATAAAACGTTACGCATATAGCGTTACTTTTTACGTTACCTACCTTATGAATATAATTACGTAATATTTATGCCGTCTTTTCGCCGACGCTGGCTGCCACCAGAATGTATACAGAAGAAGAACAGTAAGGTGGAGGAGCAGGATATGGAATGGCGATGGTGGTGGTAGAGGTGGAATGGAATGGAACGCCAGACAGCGTGCGTCTGCAAGTGTACAAATATCGGCTCGACGAACGTCTCACCGAAACGAAACTTTCTTGAAATACGGGCAGGGCACCCTTCACTCTTTTCTTTCTATTTATATATCTTTATCTTTCTTCATACACAAACACAAATTCTTTGTGTGTGGATTCGCTTCAATGCAACATGCACAAACTTTCTTTCCGAAGAATAAAAATTGCTTTTGTTGATTCTTTTTAGTTTTGTTTCTTCCCCCAAAATCCCATAATCATATAATTTCATTGAAAACAGTCAAATAGTCATTATATCAAAAAGCAGTGTATGATTTTTAATACTTCACTATATTTAAAAATGCAAATAAAATTCAAACTGTTTCATATTTAATATATATTTATATATGATCGAAATTATGTCGATATAAAAGTAGTCAATTTCTTTTTTATTTATTTAGCATTCGAAATACCTATGTTAAGAAGTAAAGTAAATAATTGAATTTTCTTCTGTAGAAAAATAGTCTTTTTTTTCTGCAAAAGTGCGAAATATATTGAATATGTTGTGGAATAAATTTAATTTTTATATTTTATCGAGACCGGGGTCTGGAAGTAACTTCATTTATAATCCAGAATACTATATACACCTACTCCAGTTTGTTTTGATCGGAGTCACTTATATATTTATCTATGTATACGTCCATGTTCGTTTCTAAGATAACTGTAATCAGCAAATTAATAACTAAATGACAACATCTCGTGAAACATCGGTTTTCACAGCTTCTTGGCCGAAGTGATCAAAGTCCACTTGCATATGCATCCGAGTGAACTTGAGAATCTGCATACAACTGCTGTCAAACGCGTCCCTCGTCCATCGACTAAACTGAAAGCTGTTCTAATTTACGAATACCGCAATTTCATTATACATCAGCATTGTTTCTACTGATTGTCCCAATAACATATTGGTTGAAATTTCATTAGTTGAATACCTTGACGAACCTTGGCGTCCCAATCCATTCTGCAATAGCTAACCGTACATAATTTGCAATGCTAGATTGTAAAATTGAAATAACTTTATTAGCAATCAAATAAAATAGTATTCTTTTAAAATATGGTATGCAGGAATATTTAATACCTAGATGTCTGTATTTCTATAGTTTAGAAAGTGATATTGTTACATTGTTTTACAACGTATCGATCAAATGTTTCACTACTAGGTACCTATAGTGAACGGGCGTTCTTACATATTTTATTTTTATTACGCAATTCAACTTTTTACGACAATTTTTTTTTTTCTTCTTCTTTTCCGTCTGTATAGTGTGCCGCACAAATATTTTTCTCAGCCCATAAAGTTAGCGTGCAGCGAGTATTTTACAAAGTTCTCTAAAATCCGGAATAATTTTCTTTATTTTCTTTAGTGTCTTTCCCAGTTTCTCGTTGAGTGTTGCCAAATAGCATTAAATAAATGTTAATGGAAGCGTTATTTATATTGCAAGCACATGGCGGAGGAGGAGGAGGAGGAGGATGAACAACACTATACTACGCCAACAACTGTATATGCTAAATCTTATTTTAAGAATGCTTGATGTTTTTAATGTGTGGACGCACACAGAAATGAACGCAACTTTTGTAGATGTAACGATTTTTTCTTCTGTAAAAACGTTTACAAATGGACGCTCTAATCCGATGCGGCAAGCATTAAACTCTGTTACAAATGTGCACTGCTTTCACGGGGACTTTAAGTGTTTTTAAGCTCGCGCGGAGACCTCGTAAAAATAAGAAGCCTGTGCGACCAACCGATGGCGATAGCGACAAATATACACATCACCAATTCTTCTCTTGCTTGCTTCTTCACAAACAATAATGATATTCACAAATCAGAAAAGCACAAAAAATACGCGTCTGTCTGATCTGATGCTACCTTATCCGCGGTATTGTTCTACGGCCGCGTCATGCCGTTGGGACGAGATAGAAAGCGACTGGCATTCCTGGCAATGCAGTGCCTCTCTGACTCTGACCACCAAGCCTTGTTATAATATGTATAAAGTTAGTGAATGTAATTACTTGACTTGGTGATTAATGATTCTCTGGAGAGGTAATTAGATGTGCGGGAACCTTTCGCCTTCATCTATACCGAGGTCCTTCTTCTTGGTTGGTTGGCATCACTGGTGCCACCACTGCAATCGCACAAGTTCAAATGTTCGTCTCTAAACTGTTTTAATATTTGCGTATCCAGGTGGCTTTTATTTTATTGCATGCCGCCTCTCAAAGAGAATGTATTTATTCTGCGGAGCACTTTACACAAAGGGGTTAAAATATTGCTTGCTGGCCTCGCGTGGCCTTCTTGCCATCAACTTTAATGGCGAAATACCAGGACGAGGCGACGATTTTATTTCAGGATTAATTTGTTAAGCCTGCTGCATCTCCAGGCAAATCAGAGAATGGCTTTTTGCATAAATCCACAAATTAAAATTGCTTAAAGATTTACAAATTCATTTTCGACTTTGCAATTTTCTTTCTTTCTAAATACCTTGTTAATTTTGAATAAATTTTAACTACTTTTTCATTAACTACGATATTGTCCTATAGTTTGGATGTCTTTTAATTTTAAAAAGCCACGTTAAAATGTACTCTTCTCAGATAATGATTTGTTAATTACAAAAGTTAGTTGCTACGTTCATAAAGTTGACTACATAGCCAACAGCGGTTTGTAATTATCTAAAAAGTGATATTTTTCTCGAGATTGTACCCCAAGTTTACAAACTTGCGTGTGCAATACATATACAATTATTATCTATTTGATGGCTGTATTATTTAACCCCGTGCACACCCTGTAAGATAACACAGTTGTGCAACTTGTTATGTTGACAATATTGCTAGGAGCGACTAAAACTATATACCCAGTACCCACCGTTCCAAATTATACGCAACACCACTAAGCTACAACAAAATTAAATCGCATTTGAAATAATGTACTGCTGATAAATATGTAATGCAATTCTCTATGTTTCTAACGGTGTATAGATTTCTATTATGCGGCATATTTCTAGATTTCTTCCCCGTTTCTTTCTATTTAATTACGAAGTTTTTAAATAATGAAGAGCGTTCGTGTCGGCTTCTGAGAATCTCTGAGGTGTACATCACACCATTGTGTGTCTCTCAGTGCCATTGATATGATTTTACAGACTGCGTATATCTATCGAAGTGCAAAAGAATTGACGATAGTCTGGGAATGCGTAGAAAAAATTTAAATATTGCAGTGCTTTTGTTTCTTCGTTTTCTTTTCAAACGAAATATTCACGTAATTACTTCAAATAAATTTCATCCATAATACTGTATATGTATGTAGGTACTTTCGGTTGAAATATTTTTTTCAATAAATTAATTATTACATATATGGTTAACGATTTTGAAACTCCACTCTGACACAAATCTCGATTAGGAAATTGTTCGTATAAAAAAATAATAATTTACCACTAATTAGTGAAATATTTGAGTAATTTCGCATTCATATGCAACTGTAATTCATTTTGATTGAATCCACTTGATATTATATGTGTATGTACGTATATAAAAGTTCATTTGCGAGTTCCACACAACATAAAATGTACGGCTCATAAATTCCGTCAGGAAAGTTCTAAATAAAAATCCACGTGGCAAGTTCCTATAGTAATTAATTCCATCTGACTGGGCATATTCAGAATCACATAGTACCTACCTACTGGTATGTATGTTGTACGAGCGAGTGTACCACACCACCACCACATATGCAATATATCATGCGAATAGGGCCATAATTTAACCGAATGTAATTACTAGCGCTAGGTTCATGGGACATTTTTGAAAGGGTGACTACCGTTGCGTGTCTGAGCGCTGCGACGCTTACGTTTGCAATACCCGATGCAACTTTAAACTACCTACATATGTACATACATACATACATATATAGAAATATGTCACAGCGAACGAATGAACCCGAAACAATAATAAATAAAATGTTCAAAATTAAATTGTAAGAAACGCTCATACGTACTACTATATTTTCTAATAAAGTGCCCTTGTCAAATTTGGAAATTGATATGTGAACTGTCTGATCGTCGGCGACTGCTAGTGGAGCGTCCGCCGCATCGCGTCGCTCTAATATATGCGTCCGTCGGATCAGTGATCACACTTCATTTGTTGCTTTCGGTTCTATAGCTTTGGCGATGGTGTGGTGTGGTGTGGTGTGGCGTCCATGGGTGGGACATAGTTTTCGGGACCAGCGGAGCGACAAATATGTAGGGGGACTTTGATCGCTTCTTATTTATACAGTTTCCGATGCGTTGTTCGCGCGCGGCGATCTCGTTAGCGCCGCCGAAGATATTCAAATCATGATAAACGTGAACACAATTCTTCCGCACCAAGACCACTGCGATGCTTTTAAATATTAATATTTATCGCTGTACTTTCAAAGCATATTTCATAAGTACCGTTAAATTAAAAGCATATGAGTATATACATCATATATAGTTCTCCCACAAACAATTTTAATTAATAAAACTAGGAAAAATACATCAAATATCACTGCTTTTTCATTTCATTTGTGTTATAATAGAAATTTCCACTCCACATTATGTTATAAAAATGGAATGAATTATTCCAGATTTTCTTGCTAAAAGAATTATACTATCAAAACACGTATTTGTGTATAAGATTATATCTTTTAAACAAATCGAATTTTATCTACGATTTTATATCCATGACAATCTAAAAATACAAACATCGTAAATATTTTATATTTTTTCATTTAGTTGAGTAATTTTTTCTGGAAATTATTTATTTATTTTATTAAACAAAAGCTACTTTTTAGGCAACCTGTATGGAAATTACGTTTTTATATCTAGTAAAAATATTTTTCTCTGCTTTTAACTTTCTACGCTATATACCTACCTATTATCAAATTTGATTATTTTGTCAATTTTGTTTTAGTTGCTATATTTATTTTAACAGCATACGTAATTTCGCAAACATTTAATTAAGTACAACATAAATAATGTGATTTGATACGTTTGCATACGGTATAAACATATAAAAGACATTTTGTTCAACGACATAAATTCAACGGCTCCCTTAGGGGCGACCACCGTCAATCGAACCCCCACAGCCTGTTCGGATCAAGCTCTGCTGACGCTAGTATGCTTTGTGTATTTCTGTCTAACGATGCCACTGAATGCTAACTTTAGACCCAATTCCTACGTGTCTATATTTCCTTATTCTTGATATTAACCTCGATACACTATCCAGAAGCGAAGAGGGATTTTATTAAAGGAATAACATTATTAAACATACATTTCAGCGTTAGGTACCTATGTATATACATTTCCCGAAAGATATACCTATAGAACAGAATTCCAAGAAGTTATTCCACTCTAGTTCGGTTTACAATCAATTCATAAAGTGTCTTCTTTCGTTTACTGGAAATGCATTATTAGTGCTAACTTTGAAGCAGTTGTCGAAATAGTGTCATCAAATATTTCCCCGAACTATTTGATTTCATTGTGACAGTGTTACTGACATGAAGTATATTATTTTGTTTGTACTCTTGCGTCGGTCGTGCAATTGAATTCGAGTTGTTCGTCACATTATTGAAGAAAAACCCATTTATTTCGATAATATTCTAAAATAGAAAGTAAGATATTTCATTGCGTAGATATTCAGAAAACAATTCCACGGTAATTGTCCAACGCGTGCCACCTGAAATTCTCAATTTAAAAATGTAACAGTGCTGGTGTGGGTCGTCAGTAGCATGGAAGACATAAAAATAAGGCGTGATTTTGTCGCTAAATCGATTGTTGTGTGCTTGAAAGGTTCCCAGAGACAATTTAAAGTCTGTAAATTAAGTTTTCCAGGAAAGAAAGTTTCAACTGACAGCGTGGTAATTGTGAAGTTTTCCCGGCTCGCTAGCGCTGCAACCTCGGCTGCCCTGATGGCCTTAGCCTAGCCTAGCCTAACGTAGCCTGGGATTCTATATAAGAGATAGATAGACGAAACGAAACCCTATCTACAACACACTAGCCCTTCGTCGTCAAAAACTATATCTCATCCTCCTGGCATTCGATTACTCTTGCGCAGTTTTTTAGAAACTTTATTTTAACTACTATATGAAAGATACTAGTCTTTTTATTAGTATTTTATCGCTTCTTGCCTTAGTATTACATATAACATTAATGGGGTACTTCACACTTACTGTTATATTTTACAAAAATATACATTATTATTATTATTTTTTTAAACAAATGATAGACATATTTTTATTTAAACGTAATTTTTAAAACTCCTAAAGAATCTTTTTAAACTATCTCGCAGTCAACTCGAAAACAGAGACGCAAGAATTGTTTTATTGAGTATTTTATGCTGCATCCAAGAATCCTTGAGTACATTTCTGGTTTTTTTTGTTTTTGCGAAAGGGGCACAATCCGCCGTGGGAGAGACATCGGTTTAGCGCACGTGTCGCATGTTGCATCCTCGCACTCAATCCTAAGTGCCGGTTTACACGAGCCACACCATGGGTAACTTTCAATCCATGCTGTGCTATAACTGCTATGAAACCCCACCGTTTGCATGTATAGATATATATGAATACCCTCGCTAGTACGGATTATATGTACCTTTAATCTAAATTCAAAGTACCTTCAGTACCCTACATTGTTTTGATCCGGGATTCCGAAATTGAACCACCGGAGATTTGGTTTACATAATAATATATTACTACAAGTATGTTATGGTAGCTCATCAGACAAGTCCTCAACAAGATATTATATAAGTTTACCGAAACTAAATATTTGGGTGGTTTTATTCGAAATATACTGAAGTGCAACCAGCAACACATACATTTAAACTTGGCGGTGAACATTTCCGAGTTGACAAGTCAATACTTTAGTTCTGAAAACAAGCAGATCGGGGCAGCATCTATCAACTCAAGTTCTATAAATTTAAATTTGATATAGCTTGCTGATTATTATTCCGCCTACGTTATCCTCTTTTTTATCGAACCAGTCAGACATCTATTTCGGTTGAAGGTGTTCACCAAATTTCAGTCCAATTTTATTATTACAATGACTATTGAACGTAAAAATATTGTTGAACTAAATGGAAATCATGTCCATATTATAAATGAGGACGCGTTTTTAGAAAAAATAATTATTTAATACAAGACGAATGTGTTTCTGATTATGATATTCATAACAACATGAAAATGGGAAGTAAGTTACACGTTTTCGTATGTAGTATTTTAATTATGCATATAATAGGATATATAACAAAGCATTTTATGTGTTAGATATGATACGTAAATACCCATCTATGCCTGAATTGAAATGATGAAAAAACAGAACGAATTGTATGAGACGAATTATAGGCTTCTTATATAGGGCGTGAAATTAAAGCATATGAGAGACTGATCAGAGGATTGTTTAAGTATTATTTTTATAATTTAATATTAAATTGATTATTATTTACATTTTATTTTTTTGGTAGGTTGAAGAATATTTAGCGGATTATATGAACGCATTTGGTAGTTGATCAAACGATGGACATTATCCCAGCGATAATGAAATTAATTTTAGATTTATACTTTTATTAAAATCATGTATATTTATTTTTAAAATATATTTTGATCTATTATTTTTTTATTTGCGCATTTGTTTCGCTACGTCGTCAAGCCAACAATGCTGTTTATTTAACTTTGTTATTCCAACTATACCTTAGATCATTTCGAATTAGTTAATGTATAAATACAACTGTTTTAAAAAGCTAAAATATGAATTATTTTTCAATGCATATAAATAGATCCATAGAAGTCTATTAATATTGGATTATATATTTCATTTGCCTGTGTTTTCCTCTATATGCACAATGTACGACTATAATTTATTTGAAAATTCTTTTAGCCTCAATAAAATACCTACTCTTGAGTAACAAGTAAATCAAAGTGGTGTGATGGGGCTTTAAGAATTTTCAAATAAATTGAAATACGTGAAATGTTGCTCGGTCGATACGTTTTTGAAACAAGACAATTCATATTTTTCACAGACGATCGCAGCGCCGAACTTCACAAATAGCGCCAGTTTATAAAACAAGTGCTTGCAAGTAGAAAAATCCAGTTGGTACTTCAATTACGTTTATGTCAACTGTATATGATTTACTAAAAATATATAAGTGAAAATATTTTAATTTAACGAATATTTATTATTTTAATCAATAACTAAACAAGGAAGTGTACATTTATCAATTATTGTAATCAAAATGACTGATATTGTTGCAGATGAAAGCGTGGATGCTACAGGTTATTAATAAATTCTCTCACTATTTAATCAATGTATTTTTGATATATTAATAAATTTTAGAAACAGATAAAATAATTATGAACATATTTGCGCTATGTGACGATGACAAGACTGGTATGGTTACAGTTTCGAAATTGATTGATTTCATATCGCCATATATTGACTATAATGTGTAAGTTTTAACACTGTCCATTCAATTGAACACGTTGCTCACCCATAACATTTATAGAGTGCACTTGGAAGAATTGCGATCAGTGCTTGATCCAGCCAAACTAAATTCTTGTATTGATAAGGAAACATTTTTTCGCGCCATGAAAGGATGGACAGACAAATTTAAAAATGAATTTCAAACAGCGAATGCTTCTTCAGATATGGTTGAACCTATGACTACAAATAGATTATCAGACCATCTATTACGAGAATCAACTCCAATGAGAGAAACAATAGGCAGATGTTATTCAAGGAATGATTACGAAGCGGGCATTTTAAATATGTCCAACATTTCGTCGTATAGTTACTCTGGAAGTAATGCTGGTAAATGATTTTTTTTAAATATTCCGCCTTCTTGGAATGTTATGTATGTGTCGATACTATTTAGGTGGAATAGATCCAGCAGCTTTGCAAGAACAGATAAATGAACTTCAATATCAAAATCGAAATTTAAATAGTGTATTAACAGATGTCCGATGTCAATTGAATGACTCTGAAGAACAAAACAGTAGTCTTAAGAGCGATTTGGAACGAATATCCAAACGTTTACAAGCGTACGACTAGTTTAATTTATTTATTCACGCAGTTTAGTTATTTTCATATATTTTTTAGAGAGCAAAAAGTCAATGAACATTTACAGAAAGAGCGTAAAGAACATGAAGAGTATCGCGAAAGCACTAATACCGTACTTAAAAAGTATGAAACACTCAGTCAAAATTTAACTACATTTAAGAAAGAGAATACGCAATTAGAAAGTCAAGTAGATGAATTACAAACTGAGGTAAAGCACTGATCTCTTGTATGTATGTATGTATGTATGTACATACATATCGAACTATAGTTTCTTCTTCTTGCGCGATAGAATCAATGTCTTCAAGAAACCATCACAAAGTTACGTTGCAAAGATAGTGAAAGAACTTCAATTGAAAATGAATTAAAAATCGAAATAGAGGTACACGAAAAAGAAATTTCTAGTCTAGAAGAATGTAAGAGACACTTGAATGAAGTGTGTAGGGAAAAAGATGAATTGGTTCAAAATCTAATCGATGAAACTCAAGTATTTACATTTAACAATTACTAGTTAATTATAAAGCTAAATAATATATTTACAGCATCTTAAATATGAGAAAAAAACTTTAGAGAAACGTCTCCATGATGTTCTAATGCGGAACACCGCTGTATTTGCTCCAACTTCTGGGGTTGAATCCGGTAAATCATCCTTCCCTTTCTTTAACATACATAGACAGTCCACACCAATCCCTTGCACACCTTCGTATGATACAAAATGTAATTCATTCAACTTTGACTCACCGATCACGCGTATTTTTGATAACAAAGGTATCCTGAATAGCCCAAAGTTGGTAAAAATGTTAAACAATCCGATAAGTCCGATAAAAAGCGACACGCCAATGTTGCGACGAAATTTGAAGCCCCAAATCGCGAGGCTTCGTTCAGAACCATTTGTTTCCACTGAAAGCGATTTAAGCTCATCTATTAAAAGTAATATTTTGATTAATATTGACTCGGGACACGGTACTGAAATATCTCCTATCCTAGCACTTGAAAACTCTTTAACTATTTGTCCAGAGACTCAATACCAAAATAGCCCTCTCAACACTAGCAATCCTGAATATTTTTCTTCCACAGATATACAATTAGAATCTCCTGATAATACACATATGCCCAAATCCTTAAGTCCTACACACTCCAGTGATGAAGATTTTTATTTTAGAAGTCCGTTTAATAATTTCCCAGCAGAATCTCAACACGAATCGTTGCATTCAGAACTTGTTCACGCCTCAGCCACGGTAAGATATGTTCCCAGCAAATACACTTACGCATATGGGTTGCATATATGGTATTAAAACATAAAGTTGACTAAACTGTTCTTATTTTTCAAAACCACAAATGAAGGTTTTTATTTATAAGCTTGTATTTATTAAACACGCCGCATTTGATTTATAGTTTTGCATCTACAGATAACAATATGTGTTTGTTTCTTAAATCCTTGTTCAGTTATTATAACGTAACAGTTTCTAGTTTTGGCTTTCTTATTAGGAATGTATTGATACAGATTTTTCTTGTGACCACAAACAAGAAATCTTGCAGTACGAAGAAGAAATTGAATCCCTAATGCTCGAATTAAAACAGCATGAACACTGCAACGAACACACATCAAAACTCCAAATCGAATTAATAAACACACAAAAAACACTCGCTAAATACGAACAAGATATAGAAACGCTAAAATCAGAATTGTTTCATTGCAAAACGGAATTGAAAGAACTTGGTGATACAGTTGTGAATGAGTATATAAATAAACTGGCGGAATTGGAAACTAAATTTAAAACAATGACAACAGAAAAAGAAAATCGTATAAATGAATTGGAATCTTCAGAAGACGAATGGAAAATTCAATCTGATAAAAAGAATGTGGAGATTGTTAATCTGAATGACAAAGTAGCGTCGCTAACTCAAGATATAACAGCGTGTAAACGAGAAATAGAGATAATTAATACGGAGAAAGAATTAACTAAAACGGAATTGAAGTCAATACTAGACGACTGTGCTGCATATGAAAACAAGTGTAAATCGTTGCATACACATTTAAAAACGCTGGAACATGATTTACAAGTTAAAGAGCAGGATAAGGTCGAACTGTTAAATACAAATAGGAATATAGTCGAAGAATTGACGACTCATAAAACGAATCACATTATTGCTCAGCAACAAATAACAATTCTAAATTTTGATTTGACTAAAACTAAGAAAGATTTAGCAGCAACGTCCACTCGACTAGAGGACGCAACTCAAAACTATGAAACTCTAACACTAAAACATGAAATAGCAGAAAATAAATTAGACGACCTAAATAAAATGAAACAAGATATATGTGCAGAAGAGTACACAAAAACACAAGAAGAATTAAAAACTTTGAAGAGTGTCTATAATAAAACGAAATCAACATTAGAATGGAAGATTAAACATATTCATACACTAGAAGCTGAAATTGAAACAATCACAAAAGAAAATATCGGATTTGAAAATAAGTTGAAGAATATGGATAACTTAATAGTTCGTAATTCATCACTGGAGGAGCAATTGGAGGAGTACATAGTCAAATATAAATGCGCGATGAACCAATTGCCAGTCATTGAGGAAATGAGAGAAAACTACAAAAAGACACAACAGAAATTGAAAGAAAAAGAAACTCAATTGAAAGCTAAAACGAAAATAATTAAAGATCTCAGTGATAAAATAAATACATTGACTACATGTCAAGATGCAGAGAAAAATAAATTTATACAGGAGCACCTAGAACTGAGGAACAAGATACATGAAATGACAGAACAGCTAACTGAATCACAACAGAAACAAGATTCATTAAACGCAGCGATGATGGAATTGTCAGAAGCTGGTTGTCAAAACTGCGAAAAGTTACAAGGAGAACTTGCGGCACTAAAACACGATGCGGAACTGGTAAAAACGCAATTGAATGCACTACAAGTCGAAGATAAACCAGAAACGAAAGTTGAACCAAAGAAACGTCGTGTTGAAGTGTTGCATTATAAAATAGATAAATTAGATGAACAGTTGGATGAAGAAAAATCTAAAAATAAACAGTTAGTGTTAGATCTTATGAATATTACAGCAGAAAAAAGTGGATTGGTTACAAGAATAGAAGAAGTGAATAAAGAAAAGAAAGATTTGGTGGTGCAGAAAGAGCAATGCCAATGCAAAATTAAAAAACTATTGCATACCATTGATGCGTTAGAGTTGAAACTACAAACCTTCCGTCAGGACATTAACGATTTGAAGTGCGAAGTGGAAAACAAGAACAAAGAAGTAAAAGAGTACCAGAAACGAATGTATGAGGTGGAGGATAAAGCAAATGAGCTGCATTCAAACCATATTACCCTAGTAGCTCATGTGACGGTAGCACGACAGCGACTAAAAGACTATCGGCAAAATTTGGGAAGGTTTGTTTTAAATCATTTTCAAACCATTTATTTTTTAAAATTATTATTATTAAATCATTTGAATTTATAGTAATACGTTGGGTACAGTAAATGTATGGAAGGCTACATTGGAGACAATTACTCCAGGATCTCCGATCCTGAAATTAATGGACGCGACGTTATTGGATGTGACAAATATGTCTACAGGAGGACCGTTAGATGAAGAAGTAAATTTGTTAAATCAACAGATTCGTTTTACGAGTATTTTATTAAAAACCTTGGTAAGTTTCTCTAAAAATACTTGTAGCACGCTACTGACTTTTACATTTAAAATAAAAATACCAAACACTTTAGTTACCTATCCATTGTTTACACATTTGGTATAAATCATATTCACAATCACCTTACAGAAAATAATAAACTAGTGCTAATTTTAGTTCTACGACTTACCTAAACAATCGCACACCTCTTCAAAATAATGTTTCTGAAAAGTTCTAATTAGCGAAAATGATATTTTGTTCCAGGCGAAATTTAAAGAAACAATTTTCGCTATAGGAACAGAAAATGTTTACTCAAACAGTAATGAGAAGCAACGTAAAAGGTCAGTGTATCATCTCTTTAGTTTGACTAAAAGTGTACACCATTGGTTCTCTATCCTGACGCTTCGAAATTGTTTACGAATTCTTTGCTGGTTTTATATATGAAATATTTTGTAATAAAGTTATTCTTCTGATGAGACCACATATATATATATTTATATATTTTTTTTTTTTTAATTTAGTGTACGTGTTTGAATGAATCAGGATAGAAATGAATGGTGACTTAAAAATTATGTTATACAGGGAAATTAACGTCGTTTTGCATGTGTGAATTTATTTTAAATATGTAAATAAATCGAAGCAGACCCTGACCTTACCGCGAATACATATTCAGGAGTGCACAAAAAAAAAATGTTTATTTTGATTTCATCAAGGTTAGAGTTATTATTCCATTTTTTCCACAATTATAGGCACTAAAAGTTAATAAATATCTTATTTAGCAATGCTCAAGGTAGTGTTGTTTCTGAATATAAACAAATGTTTCCATTATTAGCCTTGTCTGCTCGATGGAAAATTATGGTTTGCAATTTATAAGGAAATTTGAAAAACTAAGGAAAACATGTTAACTAGCCACTTTCTAATTGTTATGTTTTACTTAATAAAGCAACGGCCCTGAATCTAATATAGTCTAAAGTCTAGTATTTCGGATGGCAATTTCGCAGAGACCAAAGGTCCATTTCAAAACTGATTAATCTCATTTGATTTGTAACTCAAATTGGCAGGCGTTTGTTTTTAGTACCAAGTTCATGATAGTTCAATTGGGTATTTTTGTTGGATATTTTAATGCACCGGATATAATATTAAAAACTTGAATGAAAGTAAATAATTTTTAAACAGAAAATAGGCAAAATTCCCAGGAATTAATCACCGCAACAACGATTTGATATATCGTGACGTTATGTCCATTTTAATGACATCATAACTAATAGATACATAACTTAAATAGGTTTTTAATCGTTTTCCTTACGGATATGTAACCAACCCAAATTTTGCAAATTATAAATCGATCCCTTGAAGCACAATAGTGACAAGTATTATTTTATTTTTTTAAATACTGGTATTAATCAAACACAGAGCTCAATAAAATAATTAAAGATGTTTAAAAAAATGTTTATATAAGCAAGTCTAGTGCAGGCCACTGCAGACATTTTTATTGAGCAATAATTCTTTCCTTATCTAATATTAGTTTACTGGATAAGTAATATTTTTTTACTGGAAAAATATACTGATAATTTAAAATATTTTCTTTATTTATTCTGTTTTTCAAATATAAGTTTAAACAAATTGGCATAACAATTTTTACATTTCAATTAGTTTCATTAGGATGCTACATGTTTACAGATAACGTCTCCATATTAGTTAAATTTATAATATATTTTACAAACAATGGCACAAAACGTACAATTTTTTTGTACCTTTACTTTAAAGTTATATAATTTTAATTAATGCTTTTTATTCATGAGAAAACGGTCGTACTTGTCACGGTGAACAAATCTATAAATATCTTAAACTACACTACTGTATGAATTAATAAAATAATATTCTTCGATTTAATAAAATAACTATCAGCCATGTGACAACTCAACGACATTGTAATTAGGTGAAGATGAGACTAAAACATGTATATAGTATACAAATATATAGAATGAAAGCAACAGCGAATACTAACAGTTTGCTGACTGACTCAATTCAGTTACGGTCAGACTGTGTTTCAGTGTAGTTCAGTTACGACACATAGAAAGTTAATTATTTGTTCACTTAATACAATTTGGATAATTAAACTTCTTTTAAGTAAGTTTATTAAATAATCTATACGGATTTAGTCATCTTACCTTCCCCTAAATGTATTTAAGTGTACAATCATTTAAATACGTTTCTTAAATCATAAAAAAATGTATACTATTGATTTGAATTAATATTTTAAGATAATTAATCATTTTGAGAGTCTCTTAAATCTATATTGAACATTTTCAATAGATGGCAACTGAAATTGGACATTTTCTTGAAGTCGTTTTCAGTTTTTTAGGATGAATTATTTCAGAATATATTTATTTAGTTAATAAGAGACACGGCAATTTTTTACACTGTTCGTTTTTTTTAAATAGCTTCCGGTTTACGTGAATTTTAAATATTTCATAACAACTAATGATTTATTTTGATTAAAATTATATTGTTATGGAATATAAAATTTATATAATTACGTTTCTTATATTTATATTTTAGTATCTTTGCTATCTAAAAAGATATACCTACCTACTCGTATAATAAAGCGCGGACACTGCAGATATATTTTATTTTCCATTCTTATACAGTGTTACCAGCAATCAATCATTCTTAGCTTCAGTGGTTACCAAAAAATTCACTCTAAAACCAGCTACTTTAACACTACGAGCTTCTGGTTCCAAATTCTCCTCCATGGGTCCCGAGTTTACAGCTGCAGAGATGGCTGCGGTGACATCGCATACGACCAAACCATTCTTCTCTGAAACAGAGTTAAATAACAATGTGATCTCCAAAGAAGAACCATCGAAAACAGATGTGGTTGCTACACCAGCAGAACGAAAACCGTTTTTGTCGGATGGTTCAGAGAGCAGCTCGAGCAGCGACAGTGGTTCTTCGGATTCGTTGAATACACAAACAATTAGATCGTCTGGAAATGAAGTGTTTCGATTGTCTGCTGGAGAATCTAAACTGGAAAATGAGAATACTGTTAAGGTCAGGCTTTCCATCATTTATTTGCGAGTTTCATTTTAAAAACAGCATTTTTAGGATGAGCTGTGTTGCTCCAATTTCAGTGTCACTGAGTTATTTACAGAGTGGCAGCGGATTGTTTTATATTTGTCTCTCTTTTCATTCCATTCTGTTTTTTTTTTTTTTTAATTGCACACATAAACAGTAATGACATCGTTAACTGGTAACTAGGTACATCATTATTTTAGATGTTGCAAACTTGGTACGTGTAGCGCCTTCGGCCTTTTTTTAGGAAGGTAAATTGTATACAAAGTTAATCTGGAATTAATATTTCAATTACATTATTAATCGCATCCACGCAAGTGTTTATACAATGACAAATGTACGGTAACTATGCTTAGATATATTGAATCAGATGGCTATGAGCCAAATCACATTATTTATTAGTCAGCGCATTTAAATTTGGATTAATAAGTTTAAATTATTTTTAAAATATATGTCCACTAAGCACGGTTTTGATTTTACAAACGCATACTCATCAAATCAGAAATTCTGGATGTATTTTATTTATTTTTAGATTATTGGTGTCAAACATACGCTTTACTCATTTTTTACTCACAACTATGTCATTATCAATCTAAAAATTAGTTACTGTACTAAATTAAAGTGGATAATGTGTTAGTCTTCTTTTCTAATGATGAATGTGGTCAATATGAAAACGCAATATTTTCTGTCGTTAAAGTGAAATTATTGAACAATTTTATTTTGATTAGGAAATTCATTGTTTTTATTTTCCTAAATCTTTTAATAATGCCTGCATGTTTTACCTTGATAATTATATTGTTTGTGTTTACAAGTGCTCAGTATTAATTATATATATATAGTTTTGTTTATTGGTGGTTTGTAAAAAGTTGAATTCAAAAAACATTTCCTGCTAAATAGCTTTAATATGTTCGTTTGTGAAACTGTATAATTATCGCGGTTTTATTTTTTTTGTTCGTGTATATTAATTAGTATTTAAATCTAAGCTACAAAGATAAAACTATGCGGTTTTTTCTGAAAGATAATACAAAACATAAAAACTGGAGCAAATCTAATATATATATTAGAGAATCACATACTAGACAATTAATTAATCAGAGATCAATCTATTGTCGTCTCTAATTAACTGAATTGATTTAGATTGGTGTTATTAACATTCATTATCCAGCTGCGGATAAATGCAAATTTTTGAAAAAATATTTCTGATATCATATTTATTTATAAACACATTAGATATAATATTTATAATTATGAAATTAGTATACGGAAAAGGAAGAAAATCCAAAAATAGTTTAACTTTGACGATTTACAAATGCATATTTGAACTTAAAAGGTTGAATTGTTCAGATTATCTAAAATATATGTACATATTTGAGATGAACTTGACCTTTTCTGAGTTATCAGCAGATCAACAATAGATTAAATTATTTTTACCAACGTAGTTGTAAAATTATCACACCTTTCTTGAATCCGAGTTAAACCAAATCTCTTCAGGCTGGCTCCACAAATTAGGCAAACGCATTCTTCGCTTTACCATCTGTGTTATGTTATCAATACTCGTACTCATAATTTTATCAATTGATTTATATGTTGCAATATCTCCATTGCTACGATACAAAACTGTAAGCGTCACATTTATTAAACTGAAGCTTTGTTCTGCACATGCTATGTATGTACAAAGCAAAATTGTCGACGGATTTAGTATTTCGTGGAATTAAAACGTTGTTTATTTTATATACGGTATACAGTAGGAAATGGCATCAAATGACACATTTTTAATCTAAGATTCTCACGATTGATAAACAAACAAATAGTAGCAGATCCGAGAAGTTAGTTTCTGTTTTTATCGTATTAATAACTTTATTTTCAATTCCTTCAGTCAAATTTCGCCGAAAATACGAGTATAGTTTATTACTCAATCATCAATCAAATCTATCCTAGTCAAACTTCTGTTTCATCTTGGGCAATATAAAAATAATTAGTTTTAATATACCTAGGTATACCAAATTTTATAAATTTGAATTTTCAAATAGAATAATTTTGTACGATGTTCGACCTTGTTTAAATAAACAAAATGCCAAAAATATATGTATGCCATAGGTTTGATATCAAAGATGCTGTGGAAAACGTGTAAATTTCCTCGTATCAAAAATGTTACAGCATACGGCTGCTATGTGTTTATTTTCTTTGCAGTATTAGTTAAAAAAAAAAAAAACAGTAGCGCCGTTGTAAGACGCGCTCTCACGGGCTCCTTGCTTGAATAATATATGTCTGGCAATATTCATGAAATTAAACTGTTATCGCCTCGACTTTGATCTCGATTTTATTGGGAATATTAAAATATGTTTAGAATTATTTTTAAATTGACTTGAGTTTACGTGAATCACGCGTATATTTTAACAGGATGGACTTGCGCGACAATTTCGATCTATGTCTGAAGGCACAGTGGTCACTCATCAACTAACCGGTGATGGAGATGTGCAGGTCTTTCCAAATTTACGAGATAATGTCCTGGAGACAATGGGCCTTCTTCCAGATAGCGAATCTAAGTATGTTTACAGAAAACATGCGAATTGCGTGTTGATAATTATTCACTATTATATAACAACTAATTCTACCTTGGTCATGCGGAAATAATAATAAAAATTGTATATAATTTCAGTAATCAGTGCTTAATTAAATCTCTATCAGTAACAAACAAAATTAGCTTTAATTTCCTAATGATCTTATGTGAGATTGTTCATCAAATACCTGTAATATCGGTTAGTGATCGTTACGTCTATAAACATAACATAATGTAGTAAAATGAATGCATCATATGCCCCAGTTAATATTACCACCCACAACGTGCATTCCTTAACATTACGGAATGCTTGATCTTATATACGTATATGTCCAGACCATCGACGCACTTCTATATAACAAATTCTTATCATCTGCTCTTCCTGTTTCCACTGGATAAATGTCCTATCTGATGCTTCCCAGACCTGGTGAATTGAAACCGTCGTGTTCGCAGAGATCGGACGACAGCAGAGGACATCGAAGTCAAATTCCAGACAATAACGTTAGCATTCGCGATCGACGCAGTAACTTTAGCGGATCGCCTAGAACGACAGCGACGACAGCGGGACCAAGCAGAGGACAACTTGACGACGGAAATAACGAAATTTGCGAATGCCATTCGCCGTCTGCATCCTTTGTGCATCGACGCGGAAACCACAGAGCTGGTCACCAGTCTGCTTTCACAACTGGACGTTATTGTTCAGGTACTACTAACGCTTTAACGAAATGTGTGCATAATTACTGACAACTTCGCGGCTAGTATGAATGCCATTTTTTGCTTTTCAAGTTTCATTTAAATTTGTACCTACTGATTTCGCGTTCATGGTTATACTGCAATTTTGTCTTTTCTGCTTTGGTACAAGAGAGTTGGCGTTTTAAATAATTTCTTTTTCTGGTTCTATTGGACTGGTTTCAAATAGGCATCGAGTCGAATTTCAATAAGCGCAGAAGTCTTTGGCAGTGTCCAACAGGAGTGGCGACTTACGGAGTCAGTCAACTTAATGTTAAGCCATTTACGAAACCTACGACAACAACGGGACACAGCTCGTCAACAATTGCAGTGCACCAAGTATGTTTACAGACTTGTAGAATATTACGTCGAATATTTGACCTTCAAAGAACAATAAATAAAGATATTTAAAATTTTGATCATTGAATTTAAACTAAACTATTTATACATAATATTTATACAACGAAACATATTTTTGTAAATGTTTACTGGGTCTTCCACGTATTTTCTATGTTTCTAAACCTAAAGAAATTAAGCTATTCCAGACGAATGCTCCAAGAGTCCACATGCGCGGGCGAGCTCACGTCTCCCGGGTCTCGTCAGCGACTAACCTCGGTGAATGGTCGAATAGTGACCCGACGGCGAGCCAGCATCGCAACCATTCAACGGCCTGGGGAGTCACTCCGCAGTCCCGGGTCCCCAACAACGGCAGCTCTCGTGGACGGATTTATGCCCCGTCGAGTGACCACCCGTCGCACCTCGGCAACCGTTTGCGGCGAAGTCTCATACAGACACTGGGACTCGAGACATCGCCTAGACTGGAGCCCGACCGACCGACCGTCGAGCATCATCAGGTCCACACGACCCAACCGCTTAGAGTATGCAGATTTGTTTACAAATGCTTGTTGTCTTTCTGATCTTTAAATGGTTTAAACGTTTAGGCTAGGATTGGATTTGGTCAAAATCCGAGAAGGGACCATGGAACCTCTAAATAGTAACGATGAGATTAATAGCGATACTGAAAATGATTTTCAAACACCTACAAATATTACAGAGCAGACTTTTGCGGAGGGTGATTTAAGTGTGCAAGGAACGACTTTATTACGGTACATTCTACATACATGCACGCACACACTCACTTTATGGTGTAAATTTTTACAGTTGAATAATAATTTTTATTATTTAGTAATAGGCTGCGTAACAAACTACATGAATGGGGTGAAATGATACAGCAATATTGGAATTATCTAGTCTCTGAAGGAACTGTACATGAATTCTGTTGCATTGGGGCAATTATTTGTTTTGTCCTGAGCACTATAACCTTGGGCAATATTATGATTGAAATGGAATATGCTCGGCAAGGTGTAACTGTCCAGAAGATCCCTTGGTCGTGGGTCTCGTGGACGGAGCTTTTGGCGCCGTTCTTTCAAGTGCTCCACCGCGAAGACCCACCTCCGGTTTAGAGTACTTACATTTACAAAACTTGATGAAAAAAATGTTACATATATTAATTTAATTCGTGTATAAATATATTTATATATTCATTGTTGTCTAACTAATTTTTCCGGCACCCGTGTATATGTATTTTATGATAAGATGACAGTTCCATCATGTGATGCTTATTTAAGAATTACTCGTAAGTAGTTTATCATTGCAGATTGTTGCGACAAGGCTAGTACTAGTTTTAAAATTGGGTTTATCCAACAATTTCGGGCATAATTGTAAATGTTGGTAAGTGTAGTAAATATTTATAATCAACACACACTTGGGCTTTCTAACGATATAAACATTAAAATGATATACTTGTATGAGCATTCAGAATAGCATTTAGCAGTCTTTATGTCTGTGTAAACAGAAATAGTTATAAATAAATGTAGATATTTGAATTCGATCAGCGTGCGACCATCTAGTGTAGTATATCGTATTCACCGTGTCTTGTAAAATAGATATTGAACACTCTGTGGTGTGGTAGTGTCACTAGTCGCCGTCCCGCAACTAGTCACAACAATACGCTGATAATATTAGCGCTTGCGCTCATTTCTAATTCCTGTACTTAGAATAGATTTACCAAAACAAATATGTATTTATGTATTCATAATAGCTACAATTACTTGTTGCCATTATTAACTTATTATATATCTATATTGCGGACACCAGTAACGTTTATGTAAAAATAGTTTTAATGTGAAGCATCCTTGATTACTTATTCCTACCCTACATGATGAAAGATGAGCAATTATTACTTCAGTTCATCAACAACATTGAACAATCATTTGCGCTCTGCCCCCGTTTTTTATAAACCCTCTACATCCGCAACTTATTTTTAGATTGTTGCGCAGCCAAGGTGTGTTCTTTCCAGACCACAAATATCGGTTCCCCCTTGCCTCTGGCCCCACATTTGGTGAAAATCCTGGGGCGAGAGGCAAGGGACACCGGCAATCCACGTGGATTTGTTCCCATGAAAGAACGGAACGAGCCTCTCTGACAGTGCGCGGTTCTAGCTGTCAATCATACAACTCTCGCTGTCATTTCCCTCTCTCCCATTTGCCAAACTCCAAAAGAAAACAAACACATGTTAAGACTATTCCATTTGCATTTCCTCAAAAGTGTTAATTAGATAAATGTAATTAGTAGATTTAGTGCAAATTGGGATAAATCAGAGTAAACATGGACTGTTATTGTAGATCTTCCAGGCCCTTATTCAATCATTGGATGTAAGTTACTATGGTGGTAATTCATATAAAATATAAGGTAATTCGTAAATGATCTGGCAAGTGGTTATTTAATATTATTCTGATAGTTGAAAAAAAAATTGCAGACCCCGCAGCTATCTATTCGTGTGATGTCGACATTTCTGTGATATGGGAACAGTAGTGTATTAAGATTTATGTACCAAAATCATGTCGTTCAAGCGACACCGTGTCTCATCGGTGAGCTTCACGCGTTCGCACACATTAAGCGATGCGAATAACATATCTGACGTGCCCTCGGACGACGAGGAAAACATACAGATCAAATTAGCATCACATATTCAGACTTATCTGGCTGGAGATAGCCGACGGCATGGCTGTATCGGACGGTGTCTGCCTGTACCGTTCGAAAGATCTGCACGACGTTCGTGGTGCGATCCACACTTTGATTCCGAAATCCTTGAGGGCCAGTACAAAACTAGTGCGTTTCCTCAGTTAAGATTAAGATTCAGGTAAGTAAGTAGATGTTTTCGAAATCTATTTGTTACAACTTCAGAAATAGTCTCTATTTTTCGCAATACTTATATCTAATTGTTGGAACGTTTTCAGATATGCGTTGTTGTACGTATTATTGGTGTCTCTGTCATGGTTTGTGTACTTCTTATCATCTGGACTCAGTGGCATGTCCACCAATTGGCTCATGCTCTGTACGGTTTTGGCAGCTCTTGTTGCTCTAGTGATCGGGATTCTCGTACTGACGCACACTGATTTTTTTCGCGTGCACTTCCTTTCGGTGTCTCTATGCGTTGCTCTGTTACTATACTCTTTAAGTCTATGTTTTGTGCTGCTCGCGCCATCGCGATTCAGCCCCTATCTCGAATTCTCCGCGGATATTAGCCCCGTGGGCCACTTCTCCCTATGTGTGGAAGTTCTTCTCCTCGTTTACACTGTGATTCCTCTTCCCTTATATGTATGTGTTATCACTGGACTATTGTACTCCATCACATTTGAACTACTTACTCTAATTCTGCATGACTCTATGAACTATCACATTATCGTACGGTTTATCGCACAACTTTGTATACATCTAATCGGTTTGCACATACTTATAATGACCAATGTTCGCATGCGAGGCACATTTATGAAAGTTGGCCAAAGTCTACTGGTACGCAGGCAGCTTGAGATGGAAAAACAACTGAAAGAGAAAATGATACACTCGGTAATGCCGCCAAAATTTGCTGACTGGCTAATGCATGATGACGCAAACTTTGCCAAAAACTCTGAACCCAGAAATTCCAATCCAGATACAACTTACTTCAAATCTTTATTTCGCCCATTCAATATGCACCGAATGGAAAACGTTAGCATACTATTCGCGGATATTGTCGGATTTACCAAAATGTCTAGTAATAAAAGCGCTGAAGAACTAGTTGGAATTCTAAACGATCTATTCGAAAGATTTGATCATCTATGTGCGTTGCATGAATGCGAGAAAATATCCACACTAGGTGACTGCTACTACTGTGTCTCCGGCTGTCCGGAACCACGAGCAGATCACGCCAAATGTTGTGTCGAAATGGGATTGGGCATGATACAAGCCATCAAACAGTTCGATATTGAGCGGAACGAAGGTGTGAACATGAGAGTTGGTGTTCACACTGGGACAGTGCTCTGCGGTATTGTGGGCACGCGAAGGTTCAAATTTGACGTGTGGAGTAATGATGTTACGTTAGCCAATCGGATGGAATCGACTGGGAAACCTGGAATGGTTCACATATCAGAAAAAACTAGTGATTTTCTACCAGATTTCTATGTTTTAGAAGATGGTGACCCTGTTTTCGGTGAGTTGTACATCTGCCAATAGATAATATTTCTGATATATATACATATATAAACGAGATTGTAGTCGTAATAAATTATTTAATTTCTTCAACGTTTCTACATCGCAAATATCTTCTTCAGAAGTAACAAATACGGAACGTCGTTATTATTATTATTATTATCATAAAATTATTTTATTACGGAATATCCCCTTAGTTAGTGTTTAAAATTGCACGTTTTACTAATAAATATGTTTTTCCTTATATTAAAACCAATATTACATTGCAATATCAGAGATGTATCAGAAACATTTGTATGCTAGCTGAAATACATTCTGTAAGCTTTTTTTATTAGGAAGTAAAGTGACAATTTATTTTTAATGTAGGCTACAAAACGTATTTCATTGTGGGTCGTAAAACGGACCGTCATTCATCGTTCAATGGTAGTTTAAATCCATCGCCACAACAATTTGATTCCCTACAATTAATTATCTCACCACCTACATCTCCGCCATCAGTGTCTCCATCTGGAAGACCACGAGTTCTATCATGCAACGAAGGCAACTTGAAAGCACACTACAATCCAAATCAATTATCGCCCAATATGTTCAAAGCAAAAGCTAACTCTCTGCCCAGTATACTGGATTCCGACTGTGAAGAAGTCGAACCAGGCGGCGAGCCATCCAACGTGGAAGATGCATCAGTGAAAAGCCCTACTTCTGCTACAAGTTGCGAAAAAAGCACAAGTCGTTCGAAGAAATGGAAGATACCGAAATTTCTTCGCAAACAAAGTACAGATGTTAACGACATTGAAACTTCTAGTGATGTACAATCAACAATTAAACTCAATCCAAATGATCTGCAATCGAATAACGGCTATCAACAAGTGCCTGCTATTGTTGAAACGAATTGTTGTAAACAATTATCAGTTTATGATAATGATACAACAGTTCGTAGCGATAGTTCATGGAATAGTTTTACGAAAGTTGAAGAACGTGAGAAACCGGACGACAACAAAACCGATATTATCGATGTTAAGTCGTACATCAGCCAGTCGCGCAGTGATGTGGGTCAATACGATTACTCTCCAGGAGAGTATACACATTTTATGCGCGGTGGCAGTTATAAATCACAGTGTGCGCGGTCACCAAATGATATGTTGTTTTTGGATCGAGCCGGAAGTAATAGATCGCACACTGGAAGACCTTCGAATTATGATGTACCGGCGGTGTCAAGAGCACGTAGCGCTACTGTTGCTGGGCGAGTTGAGATGGATTGTCTTGAAATCCCAAGTTCAGGATTGTGTCATATTGAGAATCATTTGAGCGAGTGTGCTTCGGTGAACAGTCGAAAGGATTCCGGGATTCGAAGCAATAGCAGAAGGAGTAGCATACAACAACAGGTAATTGTAATGGCAGAAAAACATTGTTTAGTCTTAGAAATATATGTATTGAGTGTTTCCCAGATATACGCCATGAACCAAGGAAGCCTTCCACAAGAAGATCTACTCCAAGCTCGGGTATCAGGTTATTACACATCTAGTCAATCAACCATAAATTCTTGTTCTCCACAATACAGTACTCAATTGCCCGGACCTTTTGTCGATCCATCCGGCCACTGTTTCCAAAAACTCCGCAAACAATCGGATTTGCAGCTTATCAGGTGCGTCCAAGACAATTCGAAATCACGGCATTCGTATTTCATGAAACCTCCGCTGTCAAACATCACATTAGTTTTTAAAAGCACAGACATGGAATGGGACTATCGTAAGAATGTCCATACGATTAGTGATCGCCCCGGTGAGATGCTCCCCACGTTAGCTACGTCGAGATATAACACCTACTTTGATATTCTCATCTCGGCTATTGTATTCAGTAATGTCTTTATCTCCTTATTTATTTTGTATGAACCCACTGTATATTCGCTAGTTATTTTCTTTATATCGCTGTGCGTGCAATTATTTGCGGTCATTTTGTGTATTCAACAAATAATACATTTCTCCAAAGATATATTTAACTTCTGCTCAGAATGGTATCGATGGCATACGTTCGGAGCGTTTATTGTCAGCTTACCGGTTGTTGCCGTTTTAACGCATTTCTCATGTATCAACGCGATGACAACACAAGATTTGTCTGATAATTTTTATTGTTATCTTTTCTTCGTTGGTTTAATACACTTTTGCAATTTTACACAATTCAACTGTTGGATGAAGAATGGTTTGGCGACCATATTCGCAATTGTATTCCTTTGCCTAGTAACATTCGTAGGGCGAAATTGTGTAACGTATAATGCACAAACAAACAGTGCATATCAGTCGGAATCGAACCCATTTGTTGATATACACTTCAACGTACCTGTCGATGAAGATGTATCTTTATCGAACCCAACCAAAAACATGTCATTCTATGACAATCAAACAGTCAGTAACGAAATTTTTCATAATGTTCACATTCATAACATTAGTTTGCCAACAAATTCAACGAATCCATTATTTCATAATAATTCTACCTCAGTCAGACAAACGACAGAAGGTGATCATCCAATGTATAGTCTATACGAAACCGAAATATTCATCGATGTGATCTTGTTGTTGATTTTGGTTTGGTTTTTAAATCGCGAATTTGAAATTGGTTACCGATTAAGTTTTCACGCGAATCTAGTTGCAAATCGAGATAAGGCACATGTGCAAAGTATGAAGAATCAAGCCGATTGGTTGTTACATAATATTATTCCGAAAGATGTTGCTGACCAGCTGAAAAAGTCTGCAAAATATTCAGAGAATTATAAAAACGTAGGGATTATTTTCGCGAGTATAGTCAATTTTAACGAAATGTATGATGAAAGTTATCTAGGCGGCAAAGAATATTTGCGAGTTTTAAACGAATTGATCGCAGATTTTGACGAGTTACTAACTTTTCCTGAATTTAAAAGCGTTGAGAAAATCAAAACTATAGGCAGTACGTTCATGGCAGCCAGCGGCTTGAATCCAAAGTTACGGAAACACAGTGCTGAGCCTTATCAGCATTTGTACGCGTTGATGGATTTCGCGTTAGAGATGCAAAAAGTCATTGACAATTTCAATCGGGATTTGCTCGAGTTTAATTTAATTTTGCGCGTCGGATACAATATTGGTGATGTTACAGCCGGTGTTATTGGCACGTCTAAGTTGTATTTTGATATCTGGGGCGATGCTGTTAATATTGCAAGTCGAATGGATTCGACCGGGGTCAATGGTAGAATACAAGTCGGTGGCGCGTGTTTGGAGATTCTTGAAAAACGATACGAATTTGAACCGCGTGGTTCAGTGTATGTGAAAGGGAAAGATAATATGAATGTGTATCTTTTGTTAAGGAAAAAAGATGAAGTTACAGCTGAAGGAGATGTGTAGCAAAATTAGTTCCTAATATTTTTTTTTCCTCTTCCTTTAATGTGAAATTGCTCTAGCATTGAATTGTTTTTATTATTTGATGAATTTGGGGTGTATATTATGAGTATCCCAATGATTGCAAATTTAGTTTATTTTTTACAAATGAAACGTCGATATTTATTTTGTTTTATGTGCAATATCTACAGTGCTCAATGTGACGAGTGCATTTATATATGTGAAATAAAAGGGAAGCATTTGCCAGCTCAGTGTGCCCTCGCCTTAATAATAGAGTCATGTTATTGTGACCCTTATCTTGCCTAAGAAAGAATAGAAAAGAGTACAAAAAATAATACATTTTTGTAACAAAATGTATATATATTTATTTCCTATTGAGTTGTATGTGAGTTGACGTCTTGTTGTATACGTGGAATGGACGTATATGGTTGTGTTTTAATGTTGCAATATTTCTGCCGCATTTTCATTGTTTATTTAACACAATTACACAAAAGGACTAAGAACATATGTAGAGTTAGAGACTGGCATTTATAAAATTCAATGTGTACCTTATCCATGTGATGGATATTTCAATGGTTGCAATTAGTATAATTTTTTTTTTTTTTTAAATGATGGACTTGGATATGGTATGCAAATTAATGTTTATTATAATGAAACATTTTTTATTACTAATGTATAAACAATCTAGGAAATATGTAAAGAAGCTCAGACCAAACTTTTATAATAGTTATAATAGTTACATATTATAAATGACCATTGAAATATATAAAACTCTGTACGTACATACATACATTCATACACGGAATTGCAAAATGTGATTTGTTAAAGTAGCTATATCTGTAAATATGATATTATTAATAACATTTTAGCTTTAATGTTATTGTGCTTCGTATAAGAAGTTCCTAAAAACTCTAAAATTTATTTATTTAAACAAATTAACCAAATACTACATCATTTTATCTATTGTATCTAATCTTTGCCTGAGCAGTTTTAACCGTAGATCTTATAAAATTAAAGATGTCGTATCTGACCAATATTATTATAAATAAATAAATAAATAATACTATTCCATTTTTCTAGTACTCATAATAACTTATGAAACAAACTCTTTCTATTGATTTTGTTATTTATATACATTCACAACACACACATCGATCCCTTAGAATACAATGGTTCCATCTTCCAGTTCGAATTTGTCATTTGCAACTTGTGAAGCAAACTATTTTCTAATTCATTAAATCGAATGCCTAGTTCCACCAACAAAAAATCATTCTAATTAAATATATTTGATAGTGAAATCAAAAACTAAATAATGCTAAATATAAATATTTATATTTAGTATATTTTAATCAATTTTTGAAATTAAGAAAATGAACTAAAATCAGTTAATATGTTTTGGTGCAATCGGGCAATATTCTAAGAGATCGAAATAAGCTCCATTCTATCAAAGTGCCTTTATATTTGTTTTATATTTCCATTTATATCTCAAAGTTTGTTTGTTATTTTTATTTTGTTATTATTTTTATCTATGCCATTTCTTCATCAATGTTTTATACACCGTCCTTTTAAAACAAACAGATATTATATAAAGTATGTGTAATAATATCTAATAAAAGCATATGTATGAGTTCATCTATTTTAATAAGATCCTATATGATACTATAGAAACAATATTGTTTTGTTTTATAAACGTTTACATATTTTATCTATGTAAAACAATATTCTAACTAGTAGTTTTCGCAATGTAAACTAAATAATTATTTAAATGAATTCGAGCATAATGAATGTGGCCTTGTACGAGACATTTAAACACAAGTGACTCGCGGTCGCGGCTTTCCTGCGCGTCCTGCTGCAACGCAAGACAGAAAATTGACATTTACGAATTGCGCACGTGTAGGTAGATGGCAGCAACATATAATATGGCGTAATAATCCATCCCAGGTGAAAACAGACGACTGTATTTGTATTGTTGTTGTTGTTGTGTGTATTGACGTACCTATATTTTAATTGACTGATTTCAACCAACATTGAATTAAATGTAATGTTTTAAAACATTCGAGTTCAAGAGCTGATTACAGAAGGTAAGGATATTGATCAACTATTATATCATTATTCATTGTGATGATGCTTTGTGTTATTTCTTTGTTATTGTTGTATTTATATCTGTGATCAGTGATCAGCAGATATGTTTGTTTAAGTTTTTATTATTATTATACTTAAATGTTCCATCTAATTTTATTGCTAGTTGAATTTTATTGGCATCCTCTTGTTTTCATTTATAAATTACGTCTCATTTTCAGCGCGATATTTGCCAAATGTAATATTTCCTGAGTATTTAAAAGCGAAATTATTTTTAAAATTTAATTTAAATAAACAACATACAATATAATACAAGTTAACTGTAAATTATTTTTATTATAACTATATTTTTTACGCGGTGAGCAACATTTATTAAACTTGTTATTAGTATTTTTAAGTCAAATAAAACTTTATTATCATTGAACAATTATAAATAGCAAATCGTGTAAGTTAATTGTTTTCGTTAAAAATCAAAGTGCACACGAACTATGTGCCAACAACACACACGTGTGTGCATTATTATACACATGTACTATATTATATCGCATACAAACAAGCGAGCGTTTAGTACATTTGATATATTTTAATGACGTATTCGCAATCATTTTTGTCCATGAAAAAGTTGGTCATTGAGGTCATCTAACATGGCAACATACGGCGCGATTTCAAACACAAACAGTAGTCAGATAAAGTTTAGAGAGTGAGGAGCGGTTGTGGACAGCGCAATTACTGTTTATAAAACAATTCGGTGCTTCTTTTAAATAGTTTTATTATTAGTAATACAAAATGTCGCTTAAAGTAAAACGGCAACAATCAAAACACAAATGGAAGAAGAGTACGTACTTTAATAATAGAGCATACATTTTTTTCGTTCACGATTTGAACTTTTAACATTATTCAAGCTTATGAAAGGCTTCCAGTATATATTGCTTAAACATTTGAATGTTATTAATGCTATAAATAGAGTATAACATTTATGTTTGTTGATTTTTAATATTAGTATTATGTAATTTAAAATTGCTAGTAAATAATACATGTTTTGTTGCGGAAACATAATGTTTTATTACGTCTCTGATATATTGTCTACATGCTACATGTAGGTAACTAAATATTTATTGACCATCATATACAAAATGTTTCAATAAATACCACAAACGGTATTAACACCAATTCATTAAATTTAAAAATAAACCTAAATAAAATAAAACATAAAATAATAAATCGTTTTGCCCTTTGTGCCCAAACAGCTTTGCTGTAATTTTTGTATCGTTAATTAACAAGAAATGAAATGCACTGCTGGGTATAACAGAAACATCCTGATTTATAATGTTAAATTAGCTTTTAAAATTAATTATTTTTAAAAATGTACGTGACCCCTTTTTATTTATGAAAGAAATTTGATTGAAAAAACAATCGTACAATCAAAAATCAATTAAGCTAGGTGCTAAATGACCTTGCTTTTAAATAATTTAACATTCGTTTGCTCTTGTTTACAGCGGATAAAATGACGGCAACCGAAATCGACGAAAACTCTTCTTCGTCGGGTGATCAAACCCCAACTGATCCCAATCCTGGTTTAACATCAGGACAATCCTCTACCACTAATCCTACATTATTATCATCATTGCGGAGTGTTTTGTTCGTTATCAGCTCTGCGCTTATTGGATTTGCAGCAGCGCGAAATTCTCTAACATGGTAATATTCACTGTTCAAATTCAGGATGTCTATTTAGTTGAATGCTAACTTTCGTTATATTGTTCTACAATATGATGTAACAAATTTGTCTTGTATTAAAGGCATCTCCAACGGTTCTGGGGTGCCTCTGGTGATTTCTGGCAAGCGCAATGGGATAAGATTTTAGATACGTTCGGAGAGGATCCTTTTTATTTGTGGGTGTATGGGAGTACATTTTTGACAATATTAGTGTATTGGGTGTTTGGAGGTATTTATACACTTTTGGATTTAACGAATAAGCCAGCGGTGATACGGCGATATAAGATACAACCTGGAACGAATGAACCAGTGGAATCGAAACGTTTGCTAAAAGTATAATTGTCTTAGTCTGTCATTCATGGAAGTGAATATTTATAATTAAAAAAAATATATCTATATATATATTCTTTAGGTTCTCGGATGGGTGTTATTTAATCAAGTTGTTGTGGGCCTACCCGTGGCAGTTTTCAGTTATAAATTAATTACATATAGAGGAACTCCAGCAGTTCGCGAACTTCCAACCTTCCATTGGGTGTTGTTCGAAATGGCTGTTCATATTTTGTTTGAAGAGATCGGCTTCTATTATTCGCATCGACTTTTACATAGTCGCCATTTCTATAAACATATCCATAAGAAGCACCACGAGTGGACTGCTCCAATATCCGTAACGGCTATTTACTGTCATCCAATTGAGCATATTTTCTCCAATTTGCTTCCACCGTTTATTGGTGTGTTCATCCTTGGTTCACATGTGGCTACCGCCTGGCTATGGTTCTCACTGGCTATCTTATCCACGTTGAACGCCCATTCGGGTTACCATTTACCGTTCTTTCCGTCTCCTGAAGCTCATGATTTTCATCATTTAAAGTAAGTAATACCTCCAGGAGATTCAAGCCCCAGACTCGATATACATACATATATTATTTCGGTACCTACTTGTTATTAAGATTCAACCAGTGTTTCGGTGTCCTCGGTGTGCTGGATCGTTTGCATGGTACCGATACATTGTTTCGATCGACACGCGCCTATGCTCGACATATTATGATGCTGAGTTTCATCCCTCCACGAGAAGCTTTCCCGGAGCCGAAAACTTGTAAAGTAAAAGGCAAGTAATTGGGTTTCTTCTTTAATAAAAAAAAAAGTAAACTAATCTGTGACTGAATTTTAAAATATTTAAATTAAATACTAATTCACGGTACATGTGAACATACATATATAGTTTATAATTGTTTTTATTTTTTGTATCTTTGTGAATAAAAATTGATAAGAAATGAAACACAACTCGCAAAAGTACTGAATTCAATGCATGGTAATAAAAACTTACACTTGTATATAGGTATATATTTATTATGTATGTATGTATGTACTTTTGATGGATATGTCACGGCATAAATATATATTTATATATATATATATATATATATATATATATATATATATATATATATATATATATATATAAATATCATTAATACCAATTTGTTTTAACAAATACTACATTATTAATCTTAAACTAATTAAAACTATATTATGTAGCGCTGAACATTGCGTCGAAGTAAAACTTTACTCTATAATTTGAATTTAGGGAAGGCAATTAAATGAAGTACGCGCGTTTAATCGACCGAATAAGGTTTTCTGAGATTCTTCTTGTAGTTGTGATTAACATGTGATTATTTTGTTTATTGAATAAATGGTATGACGCACGTTGGAAAAGATGCAATACTACTTGACAACCCGGCACAAGATTCTTTAAAAAAAAGGACCAAATATTAACTAAACCATTCAAGCTGTATATTGAAAGTTCTAAATAATAAATAATAAGTTAAAATTGAACGACTTAATATAGTGGTGTATCGATTTGAAATTAAATATTTATAGATAAATTTACAAAATAATACTTAAGGAGTGATTATGTTAAGCCATCGAAAATGTATTTTAGAATTGATTTGATGGGTTGTAAGTAATAATTACATCTATTGCAACAATAATCGAAATGTGATTCTACATAAGAATGAGATATTTATGGAAAATCATTTTATTTTTTTATTAAACAAATGTATTTATCTCTATGTAGCAATAATAAATGTCATTACTGATAATACAGTTATATTTTGTAAACAGTCCTATTGCGTCATATACATATATTGCGAAAATTAAAATATGTTTACGACAAATAAATATTTGTGCAATGTCTTATTATAAAGTAGGCTATTTATCATTTACATTACAATACTTACTTATTACTTCGGATAAGATAGTAATAAACAATTACAACAAGGAAGGAGGAAGCAAAACAAATGTAATTAATATTTTGAATAAGTAAATGTTTAATTTGTAAGAAACCATATATCACATTTTAAAATGATAAAACATCAAATAAATTAATCCATCTACATTACGCTTATCAATAACTGCATTAGCTTAATTTATTGCATAGATACTAGATATATTGATCAAAATATGTAGTTATTACCACGAAAATTGTTATTTAAAACAAAAGCTAAATCATTTCTTACATTAGTATTTGTATAAAAATAGTTATTAAACTAAGAAAACAGTGTGAATCTTAGCGTTTAAAAGGCACTTGGCAATCAGTACATAGGCGTCGTATTATTACTTTTTTTTGGATACACAAAATTTGCTACACCGAGAGATATATGTATATACAAGCTAATACTTTTAAACAAGACAACAATATAACTACCACATTATGGAATAAGATGGCAGTAACGTGCAACATAACTTAAAATATATAAAAAATTTAAACAATAAAATTAAAATCAATAGTGTAAAATTACAAGACCGTCTCATTAAATTAAAGTAGAGAACAACCCTATTATAAATATAGTTGTGATAAACATATTAGCTTACTTATCACGTACAAATATATCTCAGTGTATACATTTGGAAGAATGATTCCGAAACGTCTTTTGGTGCGTGATTTAATATAATAGAGAACTTGGAAATTTTTAAATTTAATTATTATACATTCCATCAATTAAGAAGTCCATACGCCTGTAGTGTCTATGATACCACCATTCAGCTCCCCGTTTCCACAGAACGGTCAATATAATCGCCAACAATGGAACTGCTAAAATTGTCAAAACTATGGGCAATACATAATCGGGATGCCTTTTATCAAATCGCCGGTTACCAATCACCTCTTCTTCAGTGACCACAGGCGATGCAGGGCTCTCCATCGTTCTGTTAGGAGCGGTCATTTTATTATTCAATATCACTTTTATGTTAGCAGATTGTTTTGGCGGAATTGGATCATCATCACTGCTGAAAGTAACTGTTGGTTTCCGAGGTCTAAATGTGGTTGTTGACGGCGGCGTAGATTTGGTAACGTCAGCAGCAGGGGTTGCCTCGGATATGTTGACACCTTTTCTTGGTTTTATTTTTGAGTCGCCATTTACGTCCATTGGATATGCAGTTTGTGTTGTATTTAAAATTGTCGCAATTGTAGTTGTTGTTGCAGCATTAGTAATATTATTAGTATTGTTGTGCAATGCAATAATTATAGGATCCGATCCAATTGTTTTATTTGTTACAATTGATTTGATTGTTGAAACAGCTTCATTTTCACGTTCATGATGAGCAAATGGTTTAGTAATATTTATTTTACCACCTTCAGTTAGAATACTGTGCGTAGTTAATTGAATTTGATTATTATTTATTTGAGTATCTAATAAAAGTGTTTTATTTTGGTTTGTATCGTGAGCATATGTCGTAGTATTTGTCGAATATACTATTTTGGCATTATATATAGCAAAAAGCCAAATAAAGTATAAATATTGCTTAAACATTTCTGCAATGCTATACCGCACAAGAACATAAACTAAAGTAAAAATTCGTATATGTTTTAATATATTTTAAATCATTTTGACAACTCGAAGTTTATTTAATACTTTGAGCTAGATATATTTTGAACTGTTTTGTACTTTGAACAGCATCTCTCTTCAGTTTGTACTTTGGAAATGCGTTCAGACCGAGATGAACTAAGATTCAGACCTTAAAAGAGCTGTACTTTGCAAAATCATTTCGTTTTGCACCAGCCTATCTCAGCCGAATTAATTAAGGAGTATAAACTAAATTTTTATGATATCTCGCCACGTTATACGATTCTAGCTATCACAAGCAGCAAGCAAACATGTAGCGCATTCCTCAACTTCAACAGTTATTCCGACTGAACGTAACCGTAACATTCATTTAATTTTAAATAGATATGATGATATATCCCTACTAGTTGCTACTAGTAATCGCTAGTTTTTCTGTAGCGCGGATTTGCCTGTGATTATATCAAATAACATTAGAATAATAGTAAATAAACAATAATAGAACGCACTTTCACTGTTAATAACAATTAGTTTCAGCATATTCATGAACTATTTTATGACAACAACTCAGGGCCGATTAATATTGAAACATGGACTTTCATAAGATATGTAGACTATGCGCTAGGACGCCTACTGATGAATCTGTTATTGAAATATTCTCACCGGCATCAAATTTAATTATGATGAAAATACAGGCTTGTTGTCCTGTTCAGGTAACTAAAAATCTATGAACTTTATATAGGGTTTGTTGCGGCAATTTATTTACTCGGAAACTTTCTTAGGATAATTTCCGGAAACTTTCCGAGGAAACTTATAAAATGTCTAATAAATTTGGATCGCTCCTTTCAAGAGCGTAATTATATGCCCTAAGGTCAGTTTTATACTCAAATAATGTAAAATTAATAAATGCGTCTTGCATTAAATCGCTATAAGGATTTTTTATTAAATCAAATCAAAGTGAATAAAAAAAAGGTTATGGTTATACATATCTATAATAATTATAGATAACTGCTGATGACGATTTACCAACGAACATATGTACGCTTTGCTGTGAGAAGTTGGACGAGTATTTTAATTTCCGAATGGATATGATGTCCGCCGATTTAATATTGAGATCTCATCTTAAAGATGGAAAATTAGTTAAAACTTCTGTTAGCCCATCAATAGCTGTAGAAGATAACGGTGATATGTTACCGATAGCGGTGATGTTAGGGGATGAAGGAACGGAATTATCTGATATCTCGGATTATACTGTCGAAGAAGCCAATGATTCCACTTATTCAGATGATGAACCACTAGCAATAAAAATTAAACGAATTAAAAGAGAAAAGAAGAAGAAGAAGAAGAATACCAGACCTAGTTCAATTTGTCCTGTATGTGGAAAGGAATTAAAAGACCCATCGTTCAGGGAACATATGATTAACGTGCATGACATCGGAACACCTGCCACTCCATATCATTGTAATTTGTGTGGTAAAGCGTTTAAAACAAAACAAAAAATACGCGCCCATAGAAAAACGCATTCCTTAATGAGATTTAATTGTGACCAATGCTCGAGATCATATAAAACGAAAGCTTTGTTAGACAAACATATTAAAGTAAAACATTTAGGTATGGTTTGTTTTATAAACAAATAGATTTTTGGTTCTAACTAATTGTTTATGACTATGAGTGTTTTCTACAGGAATAAAAGAACATATATGTTCGATTTGTAATAAAGAATTTGGTGAAAAGAAACATTGGAAACGACATCTAATAACACATACAGGAGAAAAACCATTTGTGTGTACCATTTGTCCCCGCACATTTACGAACGACTGGAATTGTAAGAAGCATATTCGTAACCATAACAACGTAAGATTAAAATACGAATATGTAATCTTACTATTTTAGCAGTGTGTATTGTTCAACATTCTTTTCAGAACGTAGACTCTTCCGAGGCGTCAGATGTGTCCGACGATGACAAGTTTGATGATAATCATGATGAACCAAAGATAAAACCAAAGTCTGTGTGTCCTATCTGTGGCAAGGAGTTATTAAAAAGTTCTCTTGCGGAACATTTAGCTAACGTTCATGATGTAGGTATACCGCCTACTAAGTATGAGTGTGATATTTGTAAGAAAGTATTGAAAACAAGTCAGAAATTGAGAACCCACAAAAAGACTCATCATACAGTGCGATATCACTGTGATAAATGTGAAAAGACATTCAAAATAAAATCAGTCTTAGATAGACATGTGAAAATTATCCATTTAGGTTTGTGTTTTAATCATTATTTTTATACTTCGGTGAAACGCAACTAACTCTTTTGCGCAAAGGGTATTTCGTTAGGCAATACACATGGTAGGGTGCAAAATTGGTAGTGGCGTTTCAGGGGTCTTCCAAATCGATGTTTGTAGTAAGTCGTGTTTTGGTGCCAACAGGTATAAAAGAGCATATATGTTCTGTTTGTCATCATGCATTTGGTGAAAAGAAACACTTGAAACAACACATGATTTCACATTCCGGAGAGAAGCCATTTGTCTGTACATTTTGCCCAAAGAGTTTCACGAACGACTGGAACTGCAAAATGCACATTCGCCGCCATAATAATATCAGACCTTATTCTTGTGACCAATGCGAAATGACCTTCATCCAAAATATGGAATTAAAATCGCATATTAGGAGAGTGCATGAATATAAAAATAATAAACCTACCGTCATTCCACCTCCTTCATCATCATCATGCATTGTCTAATATACAAATATATTTTAAATGTTATATGTATTTTACTATGTAAACCCTATAAACATTATTTTATTCAATTCCCTCTCATTTGTGTTTCTCGTCTTATGTTTTCACTATTTTCATCATCTATTTAGTAGTTGTCTTGTTCTATAAATAAGCGTTATTATTATCTGCGGTGATGAGACATACTAGTTTAATTGGGAGAAAGTCGCAGTAAAAGGAATTTAAAGAAAATCTGTATTTGTTTACCACGCACTTATGATGATTGTGAATGCGAGACAGAGAGCTGTGCGGATGATACAAACAGCATCATAGCGAGATAGAAAGAGAGTCGGGTCCGCTAGTTGGTACTTGGTACAACCATTAAGGCCCAGCACGTTGTTTTAACAACATCTATACAAAATAAATCAACACATTTATAATGAGCCGTTGGACACTTCGGGTGGGTACCTACGTCTCTGTAGTATTCGTTACCTATATTATTTATACGCGCGAGGATTGTACTGACCAACACCGATACACCGCCAGTCGAGTCGACTGGCCCTCTTTCAACTTTTAAATATATTTGCCGACCATTAAAATAAAGTAAGTGAAATAAATGTGCACTCGTCGGATCGTGGCATTTACTAATAAGCGCAAAATGCGATATCAAAATTGATACTCATTCACCAGTCTTATTCTTTTTCGGGATTCCATTGCCGTACCTTTCGACAAATATATCTATGTAGATGGACAAAGGTAAGCTACCACTTGTGAGTATTGACATATTTTTAGAGTTTGATTTACATTCTAAGATGAGTTATACTAAAGATATATAAATAAAGGTGGCTGGACGAACCGATGATAAAAACCGGTCGCTCAAATTTAGTTGTTGTAATATTTGGTAACGCCTCTGGATTTTTTTTCGTGTCACCAACATACATATATAGTCCGTAAACAAACAAAATGTATGGTAAAGGGGCACTGCAGACTGCATAGTATTTTTATGTGAACCGAAACCGCGTTTGTTCGTTTCGAATACCTATATGTATACTCATAATTGTGCATACCTACATTAATAAAGTAACTCATACCTACTAAAAAAAAAACAAAGAATACAGTTAATGATTTTACATATCGGAACAAATGATTATTGCACATGTTGAGTTTTATGTTAAATTATGCTTTGCTTCGTTAGTGAAACATATTTTTATTTATACTTACATACGAGTATGTATTATGATTCATTACATTAATGCATTTTACTAAATATTCTACATAGGTAATAGCAGATGGCATATTTTCTTAGCAAATATTTTTGATTCTATAATATATCTACTGGATTTTCTAATATGCAGTAAATCTGCTTAGATAGCAAAATACAATTATTCATTTAACAATTACAAAGGAAGGCATCTGCATGCACCTGCTAAATAAAAGTACCCAATAGTCACTGAAGGATTTCTGGAAACGATGTAATGTATGTGCTATAGAATATTTAATTTTCTTCTTATATATTCTTCAAGTTTACTGTGAAGTATTTAAACACTTCATCAGAACAATAAATACACTTAATACACCCGAATATATTATTTCACAATACAATAATGAAGTTTCAACCATTTCAAAAGCACTCTTGGGTTTATGAACAGATGTTTGTATTTAAAAAGAAAATGTACCAAAACAAAAGAGCACTTCAGAACATCTACATATATATATATATGTATCTTCAAATCTAATCATTGTCAACTACTACATATAGCTATTTATAACAAGAGACACCGCTCCACTTTAATACTTGAATATTGAAAAATAAAAAATAAAATCATTCTAAAACTATTGTTCAAACAAAAATTCTAAAAATATTTCCTTACCTAAACGATATCTATGTATGTATATGGCGTCTGTTAGTTGAAGGCATATGCATGTATGTATGTATAGCATACAAGTTCTTCCTCCTCCGAAGAACGAAATTATCATAAATGATCGGAGCCATCTTTAATAAAAAATGATATATTCAATGTGTTTCTTTTTATTATAATGGCTATCTTAGTTTTATTTCTTTATTGTTAATGTTGTATGTAAATTTTCGAAAATTATATACAGAGGCTTGTGTCCAAAATTTATAAATTACCAGATAAAATGTAGCATTAGAAACAGGTTTTCTATAAGACATTTGGAATTGCTTTTTTTATTCTCAACAAACGTTTGTTTATACATACAACTATTATTGTTTTTGAGGTATTTAGTTACATATTAAATTTGGCTAATTCGCCCGTTAATCACTTGAAATTTAAATCGCTTTTGTCGGAATGAAGATGTTGTTTATATACAATTAATAATTTTATTTATCTAGTGGTTGAGAGTAATTGAAAGTTTATACATATATGTATGTAACTTCAGTCGATTATGTCGAGTGAAACTTAAATTTTCGATGTCAGAGGCCTAAAGAAAAAAGAAAAAGTCAACTAGAAAAAAATCTATAACATAAATAGTGAGTAATTAAAAGTGACAGTCCCAAGTTAAATTGTCATTAATTTATTCAAATGGATTCAGGAATCTTAGGCGCTCCGTTGTGTACCAACGTTAGACAGAGCACAATGCACACACCACAAGAAATGACGAACAAGGACGAGTGTTCATTATTATTTTCATAAGTTACCTTCCCGCCTACCCCGTAGGTAGGTATATTATATTATACAAGCAGGCGATTCGAAAACCGTGCGCTCTCGCGTATAACAATGGCTCTGACTGGTACTCGAGTGCTAACGAAAAAAGAACAATTCCCCGCAGTCCCCAGATCTTTTCTTACTTCAATCACATTCACAGACAGACAGACAGACAGACAGATATACCGTGGACGTGAATAGGCAGGGAGGCGGCTGGTGGTGGCGGCGGCTTGTGACGTTGTCGTCCACTTCACCAAACTCTTCTGCGTTTACGTGTGCATGATGATGTTCTTCTTCTTGAACCTCTTCGTCGTCGTCGTCGTCGTCATCGTCATCCAACAGAACAGAGACAACTCTTGTGCCTGGTCATGTTAACGTAATTGGTCGCAGTATGGATGCCAGCAGCAGCAGCAGCAGCAGCAGCATTGTATTCAGACGTTCACCAGAAGAGATTCGTTGCCATGTTGTAGTGAAAGAATGAAAAATACACACTTGTCTATTTTTTTACATTTCTATCCCTACAGAGTTACTATTATTTTGTTATCATGAAAAATGTCCGTTAAGTCCATATTCAATTGAAAATAACGTCCAGTTATTTACTTTCTTTGTTGCAATCTATTAAATTATAAGAAATTAAATATTTTTAATCAAATTTCAGTTTAAGAATATTTATGCCTGTCTTGAACAAACATATGAAACAATAAACACGAAAATGTTAGCTTTATAACGCGCTAACGTATGATTAAATTCAAAATAAATGTTCTCATTAGCATTTAGATTTGTAAAGAATTGCGTTGCGTTGGCCCAACACCGAAAATTCTATTTAATATGCTAAGCGAGTATTGTAATTGTCAACAATAACAATACTGACAAACTGTTCATCTAACAATCACTCATTACATTATCATCCATGGCGTTTTGCAAATTAAAAGACACATACCATACATAACCTGATGAAGGTGGTAGAGAACCCTTCACATTCATACCTATTATAACTTATTGACAATCTTTCGCCATTCAAACAAACTTCTTTTGTTTCATTCTATTCTATTCTATTGCTTTCGCGCATTTATTCACAATTAAATTTAACCGCTTATTGAGCATGGCGGGTGAGCCGGTATATATATATTTTTCTCTGATAACAAATGTTTATTTTCGTGATGTTAAAAACTCTATAGCGCCAACAATAACAAGAAATAAAGTAAGGTATACCTACATAGGTAAAAAAAAAAAGAGTGAAAAGAAATTTAATTACATTTTAATTGTACGCCGCTATCCTCCGGTTAGTTCCGGTGCCAGTTGATAGATGGCGGCACTTGTGCACATTCGTACCTGTCAGACGGTCGAGATTCACGTCGCTAACTTGCCGCATTCTTTTATTTCGTCCTTTTGCCATCCAACACTCGTTCATTTGGTTTATACCGATTTTACATATGCACACCTCATCTCGGCCAGTCGAAATGATGCCGCCCGATCGAGATTCGGTTACCTATCCCTGTGCTGGTAAGAGTAAAATAGTCAACACATCCGTACCTGTTGTGGTGGGGTGTTGGGGTGGTCAATGTTGCTGGGAATTAGGTTCGGTGTCCCGCTGTGGCTGATAATCTTCTCGCCTGACCTTTTTCGGGTTTTGCTTCGTATTATAATAGTTAAACTCGAACACAATTCAGGTAAATTTTCTAGCAACCATAATAAATAGTCTGAAATTCCATTTGCCTTCTGTACGTTTCGTCTATGATGTCAAAACGTGTGATTAATGTTGTACTTGGAAACGTGCCCTTTGTTTATTTACATATGCCATTGTCCTATTCGAAAATTGTCAGAATTATTTTACGCTCAACAACGAATATAGTAATTTTATAAGATTTGTTAGTGGTAGCATATATGCAAGAGCTGGATGGACGTAAACACATGTAGCACCAGCTACTAGACTCTGTTAACAATTAATCAAACACACCATATACTATAGGAAATTGAGAGATTTCAATTCGCAATGAGAACACTAAACTTGTTTCGCTGAACCAATTATTTGTTATTGGTTCAGCGAATCAAGTTAATGTCTTTATCGCGAATTGAAATCTCTTAGAAAACTACGTTTAAATGTATATAGTGTGCTTTATTAATTGATAACACTGTTTATATCGATCGAAAACGAAGAGATTTCAATGCGAAGTGAGGACACCAAGCAATATTAAATTAAAACTATATATTTTTATGGTAAAATTATTTTGTAGTCAATTTAGTCGTTTGGTTATAAGTTTAACTGGCATTTGTGAGTTTTTTTCTCCGAAATGAGTATAGAAGTTTAATTTAAAATATATTTATATGCATATTACCTACATATTAGTTTATTTTTATATGAATAATAACTGTTTTAAATTTTATGTTTCTTCAGAACAATTATAAAACAAATTATATTCTTAACAGAATAATTATTTGAAAAGACTATTAGATATCGATAACAGACAGAAAATATACAATTGTTTACAATTAAAATTCTTGTAGTATCTAACTATAGTGATTTTCTGAGAAATGTGTTTAGTTTATTTTATTTTATCCATATAAGGGTTTGTGCAGATCAATAATAATTAGTATGTCGCCACGAAATGCAAATTTTGGGATATTTCAATTACTTACCTATTAATAAAGTCGCAAAGTTGCAACTGATATTGTTATATATAAATATATATATATATATATATATATATATATATATATATATATATATATATATATATATATATATATATATATTTGGTAGTTACTTACATACCTACGTGTATGCGTGCAATATATCGGATTTATAATATGACTATAATTAATCAAGTATATAGTTAGTTCTGTAGTGCGATTATCCCCCTCCTGGCGTGGTCCACACGGACACCCTTCAGATACTTATGCTATTCTAAATTACCTTACATTGTTCGCATCGGCCGGCCCCTGACCCGGTCTTCGATGCAACAACTAATTGAAAATCGTTGTCCTTTTTTACCCAACCATCAGCAGCCAGCAAGAGTACCTACCGGTGTATTAATAGTTGAATTTATAATGTGAAAAATACTTAGGTATTTATTACTTATTTAATTATTTCTAAATAATGTGTAAACCAAAATTGTTAAACACTACCCACTTGTTCTATGCGATGTGATGGTGATGGTTACATGCGGAGGGTAACTTCTGAGCAGTCTTCATCGTCAACCCCCTGTCCGCGCGGATGGCAGTGTCGCCAGGGCAGCATGCGTATAGATTTACGACGCGAACCCCACACGGGTGACGGTTCCATAAATATTGTTTATGTTAAGGTGCGATTGTATATCTCAACTTGTCTCTGAAGAAGACAGGTAGACGTGGCAACGTGGCTCGCCCCTGCCATTGGTCGTGCGCGCCCAACTCCTCCCAGAGATCTCGAAGACCGTCGCGGGCCTCAGGTTCAGTTTAAACACAAGAGCCGCGCGGTCAACTACCACGGTCATCCACCGTGTGTTGTCTTGTTGTGTGAAAAGTGTTGGTGCACGCGGGTTGGGTTGTTTGAACGCAACGAGACTGTTCTGTTGTGTTGTGGAACTAGAACTGTTGTTGATGGTGTTAACAGTGTCGACACTTCTTTGGATTACTTGCAAGGATTGTTAAGAATTGCTGTTTTTATTAGAGCCTATAGGTGAGTATACATATAAATCATGTATGTGTGTGACTGTATATACTGTGGTAAGTGCGTAACTGCACGGCTGTTCTTCATAGATGTTTCTTCGTATGTAATGAACCTGATGCTGCGAGATGCGCACCGTGCTTGTGATGGTTGTTTACGTTCGTATATGCGAGCGAGCGAGTGAGCGAATGTGTGTGTGTGTGATTCTTCTGCACGGAACCCGATGACCGCTTGACTGCGGGTCGCACAGTTATATACACACAGCAGCACCAGGTTCCCCAACAGAAACGCAACAAATAAACATTTATATATTTACTATACGTAAAGTAGATGATGCGTTAACTGAAAGAGTATGTGTGTGTTAGTGTGATTGTGAATAAGCTTTTGTTTATAAATATATTTGATCTGGGTGTATGTGTGTGCGTATGATTTCAGTGGCCGGACATAAAGGCCGAGGAGAGCGGTTCCCTGTAGTAGATCTCGTCTGCGGCAGCCGGCCATATTGCATACCAGTCCGAGAGAGTGCGCACCATCAACCGCTGCTTGCTGGCGACAAAGACGGTGCTCACTTCTCCAGAGGCTGGACGGGTTTGTGGACGGGGCGAGGGGCTCTCGCGTGGAATGCCAGCGTTGTTACCTGAGCTCTTCGGGCACCTACCTAAGTCAGACACGGCACACGTGTAGCGCCCGCTCCAACGTATAAACTGTATTCGCGAGTACAAGAAAACCGTTCGGTTGCGCGGCGATTGACATCGCGCTACGAAAAGAAACGCGCGCGCGTGTATGTGTGTGCGTGTGTGTGTGTCACTTGCAGATAAATTATTATTTATTACTTAAAATAATGCTGTTGATGATGACATGGTTCGGCGTCGCGTCGTCGGTGTTGCGGTTGTGATGTTGTTACTAAAGTTGTGAAGTGCAGTGACATTTGCTGCACTGTCAAAAGGATTTAACAGTGTTGAAGCCGCGTCTTAGAACGCGCTTTTTGTGTCATGTCGACGGGCGACAGATAGTGCAGTGTGTGGACAGTGCGGAAGGACATGCGGAACGCAGAGTGCGTGCGGCGGCTATTCGTGGTCGTGGGTCTATGGCTGCTGGCCGGCGCCCAGGGCACGGGTCCCGGCCACGGGCACGACCCTAGCCCAACGATAATAACGCGTAAACGGTCACCGATGACGGAACCTACATACACAACTCAAATGCAAAGTCGGGCCGTGGACACACGAGTCCAGTTGGAAATTGCCGAAGGACAACCCCGTGGCTCAGCTGTTGGACGGATACCCATCAAACCGGGCTTCACATATCGCTTCAATGAACCACCACGGGAATTCACTCTGGATCCAGTGAGCGGCGAAATTAAAACGAATGTAGTACTGGACAGAGAAGCACTACAAAATGACCGGTACGATTTGGTACTGCTGTCCAGTCAACCTACGTATCCGATTGAAGTGCGTATTGTTGTAGTTGATATCAATGACAACCCGCCCGAATTTCCCGAACCGAGTATTGCAGTTTCATTTTCTGAAAGTGCTGTGGCCGGGACGAGGCTGCTTTTAGATGCGGCGTCAGATAAAGACATTGGTGTTAACGGCGTTTCGGATGATTATAAAATTGTGGCAGGCAACAAAGATCAAAAGTTTCGTCTCGCAGTCACTGCGAACCCAACTGGCGAGACTTCATATCTGCATCTAGAAACTACGGGCAAGCTGGATAGAGAGACTCAGGGCTTTTATATACTAAACATATCTGCACGTGATGGTGGCACGCCATCCAAGAACGGCTACCTCCAGGTGAACGTTACGATACTAGACGTGAATGACAATCCACCGATTTTCGACCATAGTGATTATATAGTGTCGCTGAACGAAAGCGTGCCGCTGGGCACCCCCGTGCTCCAAGTGATGGCGACTGATAGCGATTTGGGTGATAATGCCAAAATAACATACTACCTCTCCGACACAGAACACCAATTTACTGTAGACCCAGAAACCGGTGTGATATCGACGACGGAAACACTGGAGTGTCCACAACAAAACTGTCCTCAAACACCGCGACCGTGTCCGAAGAGTTGTGTGTTTACAGTGTTTGCGCGTGATCACGGTTCACCCCGGCAAGATGGACGGACGTATGTAACAGTGAATTTAGTGGACGCGAATGACCACGACCCGATGATACAGTTCCGCTATTTCCCATCAACAGCCGGCTTCGCAACCGTCGATGAAAATGCGAACAATGGCACCGTAGTTGCAGCGGTATCTGTGGGCGACTTGGACGAAGGGTTAAATGGCGAAACGGACGTCCGTATTGTGGCCGGGAACGAGTTGAATCATTTCCGCTTAGATTACACGCCTAGCTTTGAAATAGTTCGCGTGCACGGAGTGCTGGATCGCGAAGAAATAAATAAGTACAATTTGACAATAGTTGCAACGGATAAAGGTTCGCCTCCACGAACCGCCACTGCGTTTCTCATTATACACGTGAACGACGTCAACGACCATGAACCCGTATTTGAGAAGAGTGAATACTCTGCGATACTGAGCGAGCTGGCACCGCCGGGCACATACGTCGCTGGGATCACGGCAACCGACGAAGACACCGGCGTGAACGCTCAGATCTACTACGCGTTCGTCTCCGGCAACGAACATCACTGGTTTCATTTGAATCCCGACTCAGGATTAATTACGACGCGCGCTCAACTGGACCGGGAAGTTCAGGGCACCGTCGAGCTGAACATATCCGCAAGGGATGGCGGCCCCAGTCCGAAATGGGCTTTTACGCAATTGAAAGTGACCATATTGGATGAGAATGACGAAGCACCACAATTCTCGCAGCGATATATTAACGTGAGCTTGTCGGAAAGCACTCCGCCGTATACACTGGTAGCCATGCTCACGGCAGCCGATCACGATCAAGGCACTAATGGCAGTGTAACCTATTCACTCTCAGCCGGAGTACAACTACGTTATCCAGGCGTCTTCTCGCTTGATTCGCTCACCGGACAACTTACGACCAAAACGCACTTAGACAGAGAGACTATTGCTGAATATGAAATACGAATCATCGCTAAAGACCAAGGTGTCCCTCCGCAATCTTCAACTGCTACCGTTTTCTTAAGCGTGCTCGACGTAAACGACAACAATCCTGAATTTTATCCGCAAAAATACTTTGTGCCAGTTGCTGAAGATGCCTCTCCTGGTACATCGATCCTCAAGGTGACTGCGACTGACGCAGATGAAGGGGAGAACGCAATCATTACATTCAAAATCGAAAATGGTGGGGACGGACTTTTCATGATCGATGAATGGAGCGGCATGCTAATATTACGCGGAAATTTACGCGAAACTCAAAAGCCTATACATAAATTACGCATATCAGCTAGAGATCACGGAGACAAGCGCGCCATTGAAGATGCTTTCGTCGAGATAATAAAAGAATCGTACATTGAGGAACTCGAGTTTGATAGTTATGGCGGGTATGAATTTCAAATAACGGAAGATCATGATGGACGATCGACGAACATTGGTCGGGGACGTCGGCCGGGTTAGAGTGCGTGGTGCAAGCGAATCATCCGTGGGATATTCAATCGTTTACGGTGATCCAAAACATAGTTTTCATATTGATGAACATGGGAAAATTACGACTGCTAATAGAATTGACCGTGAAAAAGTTTTAACGTACAGTTTGACAGTGGTAGCGCGTTCAGGGCTGTCGTACGGGAAAACAATTGTAAATGTGTCTGTGTTGGATTTAAATGATAATTCGCCTATGTTTTTACGCGACCGAGACGATGTGCGACTTGCAGAAAACGCTGCAGTTGGACAAGAAGTATATTTGGCGCGAGCACGCGATAGAGACTCTGGAGTGAATAGTCGTGTTACATACAGTCTCAGTTACAATCCCGACGAACAATTTCGAATATCAGAAGCGACTGGTGTTATTTATTTGAACCGGCCGATCAGAGCTGAATCTGGAACTGTGCTGCACTTGGAAGTAACGGCTACTGATGGTGGTGAACCGCATTTGTCATCGAAGAATCTGCTGACTGTCACTGTGGAGGATGTAAACGATCACACGCCAGTGTTTGACCACACTTCTTATGAAACATCGTTACTGGAATCGACGTCGGTGAATGATAGATTTTTTGCGCTCGCTGCATCCGATGCGGATCTAGGTGTGAATGGTCGGGTGTCTTATTCCATTTCTGAAGTAACACAGAAGGTAAATTTGGCGTGTTTCCGGATGGCTTCTTATATGTGAGTAGTCCTCTGGACAGAGAAGACCGTGACTACTATTCGTTAACAGTAACGGTAAACGATTTGGGCAGCCCACCTAGATCGTCGCAAGTTCCGGTAGTGATCCATGTTATCGATGAGAATGACAACGCGCCTGAATTTACAAACTCGACGTTTACGTTCAGTATACGGGAAAATGAACCACCGGACACATTTGTTGGTAAACTGACTGCTAGTGACCGTGACATTGGTCGAAATGCTGAGTTGATTTTCTCTCTGTCTAACTCACAAAACGACTTTGCCATCGATCCGAAAAACGGTTTTATAAAAACGTTACATGTCTTCGACAGAGAAGAATTAGTACAAACCGCTGGCCAAAGTTTTATTACACTTGAAGCTGCCGTGACTGACAACGGTAGCCCGCGGCTCAGAGATAAAGTAAAGGTGAACGTGTACATCACCGACGTTAATGACAATCCACCAAAGTTCTTGCGCGCTCCCTACAAGGTGCAGATATCCGAGGGTAGTTCAGCCGGTGCGCAAGTCGTCCGTATGTACACGTCTGACGCTGACGAAGGTCTCAACGGTGACGTCTACTATTCTTTGGTTGCTGGAAACGATGAAGGACGATTTGGCATCGATGAAGCCACCGGACAAATTAGTTTGGAACGTAACTTAGACCGGGAAACTACTTCAAGATATTCTTTGACTGTTGTCGCTCATGATGCCGGATTTAGCGAGCGACTTAGCTCTTCAGTCATCGTAACAGTTGATGTTCTTGACGAAAACGATAATGCGCCCGAGTTCACTCAAACAGACAGTCGAATATCTGTACTAGAAACGACACCAATCAACACTGAGCTGGTACAGTTTCGTGCAACTGACTCTGATCTGGGGATAAATAGTGAAGTCATGTTCTCTATTGGAGCTGGTAACCGTCGAGATACTTTTCACGTGGATCCAAACACGGGAGCGTTATATTTACATAAACCACTAGATTTCGAAGAATTGAGCAACTATCAATTAAACGTCACCGCTGCGGATGGCGGCAATCCGCGATTGTCAACTACAATCATGTTTAGCGTTGCTGTAGTGGACGCCAATGATAATCCACCATCATTTCCGAACACTGCAATCGTCAGACAGATTCGCGAAGGCATTTCAGTGCATACACCGATAGTGACAGTCACTGCTGAAGACCCAGATTCAGGAATAAATGGCAAAGTAACTTACGCCATCTCGCACCAGGAACCTGATGACGAGAAGCGACATTTTGGAATCAATCCAACAACAGGCGTTATCCATACATTACTTCCCATTGACAGAGAGTCGGTGGATACGTTTCGTTTGACAGTATTAGCGACAGATCAAGCCCAGCCCGAAAGCACAAGATTGTCAGCTGGGAAATTGGTAACTGTCATTGTTGAAGATGTTAACGACAATGCACCAGTGTTTGTTTCAATGAATGCTGCCGCATTACCAACGGAACACAACCAAGCTGGATTTGGCAGAGATGGGTTTGTTATAATGAACGTATTCGCTAGAGATTTAGATTCCAGCACCAATGGACTTGTGACTTATGAACTAGTCAGCGGTAACACCGATTTGTTTCTGTTGCATCGAAGTACTGGAGTGTTGTCGTTGCGCAAACCAATTTACAAACCAGAAGCACGATATCAGCTCGCAGTGAAAGCTACTGATGAAGCTGTACAAAGTGAACGAAAAAGCACCGACGCTTATATTACAGTTATCGCGATCAGTGATTCAATGCGTGGACCACAATTCGAGAGTGATTCGTTTTCGGGTAGTGTTTATGAGAACGAGTCTCCGGGTACGAGTATACTAACGGTGGTTGCTCGTACAGACTCCGCGATAAATGATGTTGAATATTATGTTACGAATGTCACTGGGGCTGGAAAACAAGTTGATCGATTGTTTGACATTGATACGAAACTAGGGGTGTTATCGACAGCGACAATACTCGATCGAGAAGCTGGCGTTGATACTTATGAAATGGAAGTGTATGCAATTGTTGCATCAGGCGGGCCAAGAACATCAAAAACTAAGGTAATATATATATATATATATATATATATATTTTTTTTTTTTTTTGATTAATAGACTAGGTAGTAGTAGTAAGTAAATTTATTGTTATTGTGTTCGCGCATTCGATATAAGTTGTAAATTGCGAGTGTTTATGAATTAATAAATTATAGGTACTTCATTAAGACATCGAATATTCAGGCTTCCAATTATGGGTTGTTAGTGGTAACGGAAAAATATAATTTATTTAATAGAATAACCGCGAGTACATTACTTGTTCGCATTCACATTCTTATCTCCAATTAGGAATCTATCTATTAAATAAAATATTTATGATAATTATTATTGGATTGCAAGTAATTTTATTGCAAATGAATATAGAATAATTTTCCTATACTTAAGTAATTTAGCGATCGTCGATAGACAGACAGACAGACAGGCAGGCAGACAAACAGATAGTTGCGTTGGTTCCTATACATAATATACATAAGTAACAAATATTCAAACAAATAAACAGTGAATTCGTGCAAAAGGAACCGCAATTTATTTGTGTAATTTGTGTGCATCTAATTGGGTAGTGAAACACGTTGCTCCGATACATACATACATACATAGATACATACACACATATGCATTGTTGCTGTGATGGTCTCTCGAAGAACACAACGAACGATAAAGAACGACTCGCGAGTCAATGATATAGGAACCTGTATACTGTGATGCATGTTATTTCACTCATGCACACGTTTTACTTGCATAGTGTGTTCTGCGTTCTTCGGCCGTTCGATACTTGCTCCGCCCAGTTGCCATTGAAGATCAAAGTAATAAAGTATTTTGTCGGATTATTTATCAGTCCGGTTTCAAAAATGAAACGCACTAATCCTCCTCATTAAACTTACTGTAATCACTCATACAATAATAATGATATAATTGAAAATTATATATTACTTTCGCGGACTTTTAAATATAAATATTAACTTTGTTTATCTTCAACTTAACGTTTTTTTATTTATTTATTTAATTAATGCATTTTATTTGCTCTCTAATCATATATTTTATGTAACTAGTTAGATAGAAGTTAATACGGTACATTATTAGCCGAATGAGTGGTTTTAATTTGCAAATTTTTTATATTCCTCTAGAATATATTTTGGTGACATCGCATTTAGATTAATTAAGGATTAGTCAAGAATCGACTTTTTTGTAGGTAAATGAATTTTGAAAGTTGCGCGTTGGTAGCCATCTTGACCCAAACGGTTGGTGACACTGTGCGCTAGCGCTAGTAGTAGTGGTCAGTTGCAGTTTTTTAGCACGCTCATTTCTATCTCGTATAGAAACTGTGTTATTAAGAAGTGATGTGTTTAGTTTTTGTGCATGTGTTGTGTTGACAATAAACTATAGTTGATCAACTAATTCGCAACATCATTTGTTCGACAAGGATATATTCTACATATGCATTACTAATGACGTTACGATCTTCACGTCAACTTCAAGATTTCAATTGTAAGTCTACCTATACCTATAACAATTGTATAATGTATGTGGTCCATTTCATTTAACGACAATAGGTATTAAATCTAATACAAATTATTTCTATATATACATATATACCTATATATATATATATATATATACATAAACTAAGTTCAGATAACGACATATTTCTTAGTGTTTTCAAGCAACTTTAATTTTCTTTAGATTAGGGGTTTGGATGAATGTCTAATAAATAGGATAATTATTATTATTATCAAGTGTAGTTTAATAAATAAATAAATGAATGAATGATTACTTTGCATTGTCCATTGTATAACTGTTGCAAAACAATTGAAATTCCATAAAATAAGCATAGACATTAGGTATAGGCAAAATCGTTTTGATTTGCTTGTATTGTCAAACAATAAAGTTGTAAGTATACATACATACATACATACATACATATTATAGTTGGATAAAAATAAAAATATTTCGCCTCGCCTTTAGTTCGCACACACTGACTATAATACCTACATAAGTCAAAATGGTTCTCAATTTCCGATATAAATAACATAGGTATTATTCAAATAATAAAAATGGTGAAATATTATGTAAATTATTATGTACACGTACCAACAAACATATGCTATTTGGTTAAACTTAAACAGATTACTTATAATAAAGTATAGAGCTTCAGTAATTTATAAGGTTTTGTCTATGATGAAGTCAACGACCGAAAAAAATACTAAACTATCTGTACTAGGTATTAGGTATGTATGTACATACATACATACATACGTATGTATGTACCTACTACACCTATAATCGAAATAATCTGAATTATTTATTAGGCAAGCAAAAATGATTTCATATACCGTAGGTACCTACTATAATAATCTCTATTCATTGTTCCTACGGCGCTTATATACACTATGGTCATATTTTGTGTTATAGACTTCGATAACTTTTTTTTTTTTTTTCGTTTCCTTCAGGCCATTTTCTAATGCGATTACTTTGATTACAGACCCATTGTGTGTGTGTGTGTGTTTCTTTTTTGTATTTATCGTCACTTCCCCTATTCTGATAAAAATTCCTCAATATAACAACACATACTAACGGCTAACGAGTTTGCTGTATATTTTGTCCATCAGTTCTTTTATTCTTATTATTTTGTTGGTTTCATGTCTGTGTATGTATACATACATTCTATAGGGCAAACAAAAAAAGCTAATTTTCTTTAAATGACTTGAATTCGTCAGGGAATTGAACTGAGAAAAAGACAAAAAAAAGTTTAAATGTTTGGTCATTTGTTTAATTCGCTAGTTGCACGAATTAAAAGAGATTTAATATGATGTGCAAAAAACAATAATATACATCCTCTCGCGTAACTAACCGTGATTCTATCATTATTACGTATAATTCAATGTGTGTGCGTGTGTGTGTGTGTGTGTGTGTGAGGAATGCAAGTTGAATATTATTATTTTATTTCATATCAGTTAGGTATACCTATATCTACCTACATTATTTAATGCATTGTAATTTTTAATTCGACGACAATTATTATCGTTTATAATATCGAAAATGCAACAGTCGCACAGGGTATCATTTAATATGAAATTTAAATGGCTGTTATATGCGGATTCCTCCGACTCGGCACAAAGGTGTTTATATCTTTCACATCTTGTGTGCTCGAAGACGGCCGCCTAACATTTTTCTTACATGCATATAACGATGACCGCCAAAGGCGTACAACTTGAATACTTATGTACGTGGATTTGTGCATCTGGTGGCTATTGTTAAACAAATATTTTTTATTATTATTATTGTTGTTGTTTATCAAAAATTGTAGGTACATTTTCTCAAACTTAAATTTTGATCTAGGTATTCAATGATCATTGTATGTATCGTATG
>JADQWA010000043.1:0-87598 GCA_018344505.1 Nebria ingens riversi | reverse complement strand
TGAAATATTAGCGATATCATAGTGTGTTCTAAAACCCCTGCTGTTCGTACAATATACCGTGTTTCTGGTGACCAACAGCCAGAGTAACCACATCATAAACATGCCGTCATTCTACATACATATATATACATACATACATATCTATTTAAATATCTATGAAAATGTACTACGTTTTAAAAAAAACAACAATCAAATACACAAATCATATTCAATTGTGTTTCTTGATTTTCCATTAACGAATTAACAGACGGTTAATCAAACAACCCGTTTTACGAAATCTGAATAATCAGTTGTTAATAATTAATTAATCGACTTATAATCGAATATACTCTAGCGAAAAGTCGGATAAACGAAACGTTGTTGACCACTTTATTATATAGGTATAAAAAAAAACTGGATTCGTAACTTTTATTAATAAATATAAAAGTTAGTAAAGGCCTTATTATTGGTTGGTATGAATAAATCTGTAGCCACAAGTGCTATAAAATTCACTTAAAAGTTGACTTGTTTAATTTCTGAAATTCTGGACACCTACTGTGTTCAGCTATTACCTAGCTAGACGTCGTGGTCCATGATTGCGTGGTCATCGCCATGCTTGGCCCGTCCACTATCGTAAATAACATGCTCACCAATTAAAAAACAAAAACAGAACAAACGAAAGCTTTGTTTATTCAAATGATCAAGTGTGTGATGTGAGTAGGTATGAATGTATGTATGTATGTACATACGAGTACAATACCTACTACGCGAAATGTTTTCTATGATTTATACTTTATTTTCCTTATTGTCACTTTCGATGTCAAATGAGGTTCATTTTATTGCTGCGGAGCGTTTATCTATATGAATGGTTTTTATTTTTAATGGGTACCTACACATGTAAATTAAGCGTGATTTATAAGTTTAAATATATCATGAGAATGTTGTGTTAGGAATTTATAACTGAGAAGGCAGTTATTTTTTTTTATTATTATTCTTTTTTTACCGTTATTCTCTAGCTTTAAATTATTTTGTTCTTTTTCACAACTTGTTGTTTAGAAATTAATGTTCAAAGCTTCTTGAAAATTGCCTATGCAATTAAAACGATTTGTAAACTACATATTGCACATTTTTATTCTTATTTTTCTTATCTGAAGTGTCCTGCACTGGACTTTCTAATTCGCGTTTAGATAGAAAGGGTATTTAAATTTAAATATTATAAGTCTACGCATAAAAATGTATTTAGGTAATTATATTTTCTATAATAATACAATTATGATAAATTCATAATAAATCATCGCTTGTTTTGAAGCATACTTAAATAGATAAAAATCACGATATTCATAGTATAACATAAACCGGAAGCTATTTCATCATTTTGATCTATGCGTTTGATTATCATAAAATGCAATATGTTTCCTCACGAAAACGTCTAAGACAGTCAGATGCTGGCCACCTCTGATTCCAGCACGTTTTCCTATTTGACAAACTAGTTCGAGTTTCGTTTAATAGAAACTATGCCTATATGTGTGTGTATGTATGTACGTATGTATGTATGGCTGTTGTATTGCAGAAAAAACAAAAACAAAATAAAAAACAAGTTACGCTTGTGTAGATTGTAAATGATGCGTGATAGAATCAATTATCATAGAACATAACGGAAATATTTAGTACTCATTTGTTAGAACACAGATTTCGTTCGTGTATTTTATTTACATACACACTACATCGGTGAACGTGAATAGAAATGCGCGCATGCGTTATCAAAACCAATTCACACCAATGTCCACCATATTGTTCTACCCACATATCGTGCATATGTAGTACATACATATAGGTACTCTAACGTTTCTCTTCTTGCAACTATATATTTATTGCGATCTGCTGTTGTCTTCTGTTCGGCGGACACAAAAGAAATATTATTATATTTTATGTTATGATGCAGTTTTCTGAGGGGTGTGTTCTTTCTTCTTAACATTGACTGTAGACATATGTGGCCGTTAAGGGGGTGGGTGGCTAGTCGCATTTACTAAACGAATCATGAAAGATATATGTGATCTGGTAGATTTAGAAACGTATTGTGTCTTCAGGATCATTTGCAGACTACTTAACTTTGTCACCGGACAAAGGAAACACATATTTAGTTAGTTTATGAATAAAAACAACAATAGAACTGTTGCTGATAGATAGATACTTGATTAGTAGGTAATCCGTACGTATGTAATATTTTATTTAGTTAAAGTTGCGATACCTGTAAGGTTTATTGTGCTATAACCAGAGCACTGAAACCTGAAAACGAAACACAGCTTCAGGAAAGATATGCATACGAGCACCTTGACCGTGCTGGTTACGGCCCCGACCGTGACTTACGATATCGAAGATTACCACGAGTTGTCAAGATGCCCATCATAACTTACCGGCACAGTTCTATCTCTTTGTGCTACCTGCAGCTACGTCATCAACGAGATGTGATTGGCTTTTTATGAAAATAATGCACTAGTCAGAGATGCACAAAATGGATATACAATTAGTTATTGCTGAGAGGGAAAATAGAAGAAGAAGAAGAAGAAGAAGATAAATGAAATAGTCGTTATGGAGAATAAGTGTCGTTGATAAAAATCATTTGGTTGTTATTTCTATTTACACGCAGGGTCGAGTCTGGTGGGGTGGTGATTTTTATAAGTACCTACTTGCATACCGCCTTGGAATTCGCTGCATCGTTGCAATTTGCAAAATAGCTCAACGACAAATGGCAACATTGACAATTTGTTCAACGACATACCGACGCCTTCGCCTTCGAGCGAACCGTCGTTGTACACGCACTTAGGTATACATACAACTGTACTTGAATTGGTTTATAAAATCCACAATCACTTTCCATAAACATCGGCGCGGAATGCTTTTTATTGTTTTAATACTCGCATTAAGTGCGATCAAATATTCACTAGTTATACTCGTTGTTTGTTAATTATACTACAGATTGCGACTTTCAGTACATGTTACGATTCAATAACTAACATATGTCCAAGTGTTTCTTTTTCTTCAGATATATATATATATATATATATATATATATATATATATATATATATATATATATATATATATATATATATATATATATATATATATATATATATATATATATATATATATATATATATATATATTTACACTTCTTCCCACCAATTATTTTCAGTTAATTGTCAACATTGTCCTATTGATGTCGTAACGGAATGAAATATAGTTTTTGTTATTTTATCTTCAATGGAAACGATTTGATGATGATGAAAAGGACATCAGGTTGTTGCTTAGTATGAAAAAAATGTAGCAGTTGAAATTTGTGCAGAATAAACTGAAATGGAATCTAACGAAGCTGAGAATGGCGCGTTGACACGAAACGGCGACCGGATCGCGGAACGATGAATACATTGAATAAATCAATGGTCACCGGAATGCAGCCTAATGTGCTTTCAATGTAAGCGCCCTATCGGAGGCTGGCGATTGATAAAGATATTTGTGGTCTCAATACAGCGACGCGGCCAGACTGCCTACAAGGCTATTTGCACAATCCGTGGTGGAACAAAAATAATTTCCAATTTGACTATTGTAAAGTGGTCATCATCGTTAGTAACTATAGAATGTAATTCATTCTAATGCATGTGTGTGTGTGTGTGTGTGTATGTATGAGGAATGCTTGGAATCTAGACCACAGTGCGAATTTATATCTACATAGTTTCACTAATTGAAGTTCAAGTGATCAATGTCAGTGTAATGGATGTAGTATGAATTATATATAAAGTTTCTGCTCATCGAAGGACACGATGCATGTCCTTGTGTCGATTCTCGTAGGTCCATTTGTCACGTGCACAAATCTCAGCCCTGAGAATAACGCTGGTCCATAATTCACGCGACGCCAAAACAACACGACACTAACAAAAATCCGTATAACTTATGGCTTATTATGGGCGAGCGAGCGAGCGAGTGAACGAATGAGTGTGGGTAAGCAAGCAAGCTATGGAATCCACATACAGCGGTGCCAAGTCGATGGTCATCTGGCTCTGTCGCAGCATACACCGATGCTATCTAAGAGGGAAATGAACATCTCTTGATGTACGGAGATTAGTACTGTTGGATCTGATAGCGCGTTGTTTGCTGAAGACATTTTGTACTTTGTTGCAAGAATGTATTTGCCATTATCGAAATTCTTTGGATATGGAAGACGACATCTTTGCAACTAACAAACACATACACACACACACACACATACTCATGTATGTAGTACATACACATAATACATGTCATTTATCGAAAATGTAAAATAACGGACATTATTGGCGTGAAAGTATATTGTTTAAGTATTTTGCAATCATTTCCATAGACAACATTGATTGCAAAACTGTGTGTAGTACTTATATGTATACATAGTTACCATATACATACATATGTGTTAAACCTACACAAACAAAGTAATACTAGGTACAATATGTGTAAATTTTCGTTGGGTGAAGAAATATTGACGAAAAAAGAAGTGGCTCGAATTCGTTTTCGATGATATGATAGACATACATACATACATATGATAGAACAACGAAAACAAAACTAGTGTGCGCTGAGCGAAATTAATATCTTCTGACGTATGACGCAGCAATCATCGGACTAACAGAGCAGCAGAAACAACTTAAATGCGAGATGTCGCTGCTTGGTATCCAGGATGTGATCAAATAAATCGTCGTAATAAATTCTATCGCAGATGATGCTGCAATACCTATGTGTATAGACATTTGATACCTACCTACTTGGGAAAAAATGTGACATTTTAAAAGTCCCAACACAATTGTTGAGTTTTTGAATAAATTTCCGTTGTGGTCTTTGACGTGGATGCAATGTGACACTCTCGACATATTAATCATTTATTTTTATACTTTAATCATAGGTACGGTCCTCTAGATAGGTGAAATTAAATTATATCTATTGCTGATATGAATCTTGAAACATAATTATGTGTCCGGCAACAAAACTAGAAGCCGTACTTACTTACTTACTTACTTGCTTACTTATACGGAATATTTTTACACGAAATTTATTACAGAATATATTATTATTTTTCTGAGTAGGCTTGTACATATATATTTTGCTATGTTTTGATACTCAAGGCTATGCAAGAAAAAATATATACATAAAAAATGTGTAACATCATAAATTAACCATACATTTTATTATATCTGTCTAATTAATAAATATTATTAACATAATAAAATAACATATATATTTTTAAAATTTTCAAAATACAAAAAATATACCTATAGTTATTTACATAAAACATATAGGTACATAGTTATGTGACTTGTTTTTACAAAATGTTTGCAACTTCTGTTCGTGATTAGGTATGTATGTATGTACATACAAGTGTATTACATGCATTGACATTTGCTGTTAGATCTTCAATGCACAATAAAATGTTGTTACTCCTCATTACAGTAATTGTATTACATTTAATCCGTTTTATGGGCCAAGATTACGCCTATTACAGAGCGTTAAAATCGCGTCACTGCACTAACATTGGATAATAGAGATAAGAGGCGTTCGCGAATTTCTTTGTTTTTATTACAGTGATTATTTAGAATCATATGAGTAAATATATGTACATCTATCTAAAGACAATTGAGATTGACTTTTGTATAAGTAATAAAAATCTAGATTTAATATTATTGTAATAAACGTTTTGTTTTGCACAAAAAGCGACTTATAAAGTAGAATTTATTATGTAAATATATCACATACTTGAACGTATATTAAGACAATAAATACGAATCAGTTTATTTCTACATAGGTACATACATACATATATTAATAATTCTTATAAATAAATAAATACCAATAATTATCGAGTGTATATGCGTGGGCAGTGATAATAGACTTCAATTAATATGTGATTATTCTAAACGCTAAATTAATCAAATACTTATTATTTTTTATTAATTATTAATCATATACATACGTATGTATGTACATATATGTCTATTTATAAATTAAATACCTATCGGCGCCAGACATCCGTAGTTATGTAGCAAATTAGAATGTTGCTTTTAGAAATAATATTTGTCAAAAGTGAATTTTTATACATTTATTTACCAACTAACTAAAAATGACGAAAGCACTGCTCAATAACAATTAACTAATAAATGGTAAATGTTGGTAATATTTTCTGAAAATTACCATCGGCAAATAATAAAACATTCACATATCTTTATTTGTGAACGTTTTCGTGGTATAATATTAGTTCCACATAAAGCTGAACATATCCGAAAAGGTAATAAAACAGTTTCGAAAATATTGACTTCATGTCTTCGGTAATGGTCATTGTAAAAGGCAAAACAAATGGAAATTACCGTAAAACTACTTCCACAGCAAGCTTCATCAAATTCTGTGACTTTGCACCAAGGGAATTTTCTATTTGTAGGATGAAAATGGCAATCAATGTCGCAATTATATTATTTAATGTTTTTCTTAAAAATAAAAGAAAAGAATAAAGTTTCATTGCTTTAGTGTACGGGTGGCAAAATTTCGAATTGAAACTCAGTGCATTGCAGTTATTTTCAAATCAGCATCTGATAGCCATCTTGTGCTGGTACATACATACATACATACATACATACATACCTACCTACATTTTTACGCATTCTCCCGTCTCTGACATAAATTATAAGCTACTTACTTACATGGAATATATCAGATAAAACAAATCCTTTAGCAACATTTAACAACGAAGAGAATCGCAAAAGGAACAACAATAAACGCCTCGCGCATTACAGAATAAAAGTAAAAGATTGAAAATCAAAGTGTATGATCAGTTGTATATTTGCGAGAGTGCATATATGTATGTATGTATGTAACGCCCTCGCTATAGGTACTACACCACAGATTAATAACGTTTTAGTTAGCGCATGATGATGGCCGGAATAGTTCAAAGCGGAAATATCAAGTCAATCAAACGGGTTGAGTTGGCTTGTCGTTTTTTCACTTGTGGTTGAAGCGGTGCGTCTACTCTGTCGATCGAACACTTTGATTTCATTCCAACTAGAAGTGCATCATTTGCGAACATCAGAGAGCTTCGTTCACCAATTAAACCTGATGTGTTTCATTTTTGAATTTATTTTCAACCAAAAATTGCCTTTTAAATATTATTTTTGTTCGCTATACCTACCTACATTTGCGATGTGATCTCAAGTCAGAGCAGAAAAAAAAAACAATCAACAGTCGTAAACTATCTAAGAATGTATTATTTATAATTAATAATAAGCGTTCATTAAATGTGTTTATCAGACATTTATCTCTATTTATTGATCATAAATGTATTCAACAAACAGAAACCGAGCCAAGTAATAAGTAATATCGTGAAGTAAAACCGTTTAGAGTTATACCTATGATATTCACATTATGGAAAAATCGAATCAAGTATGTTGGTATGTAGGTATGTATGTATGTACATACAGCGCCACCATCATCGGAACAATTTACTACACCATTAACGACGACAAAAATAATAATTATCTAAGAATTAAAACAGTCGACATTCATATTCTATATTTAAGTAGTCGTTGATATAGGTAGGTAACTTAATAGTTATTATTTTACCGTCTACACTATGGGAACCACCTATATGTCTATAGAATTACAGTTCTATAAGCTTCGAAAGTATACAATTTTGTATATGTATAGTCTTATAGAATGTCTGTACCTATAAGATACAGGATAGTCATAACATTGATATAAAAAATAATTTCTAGCACAGAATTAATTGTGTCGTCATGAATTTCGCGACATTTTTGAACAAATGGGAAAAATTAAATTACAATTATTTAGGACAAGGACCGCAACCTTTTCAGTTACCTAAATGCAGAGTCCACTATCCTGAAGGTTTAAAATTCCGAAAGTAATTTCATTGATCAATACGTATAATAATTGGTATATCCTTTTGGATGTGGCACAAGTGGAGAAAGGCTCCAATTTGTGTATAAATGCAAGTGCACATCGAGATGAGTACCTACAATATGGCATATGTCCTACTTTCCTCTGGGACAACAATTGAATCTGATTTATTTCGTTTAATATTCAACTTTGGTCCGCACGAACAATTGAATATAAACGTCGCGTTGTGCCGTTGTCGCTTTCTTTTGTTGTTTATATCGATATTATATTTTCTCAAGGACATCATTCCTCTCTTTCTGTCTGTCTCTGTGTCTGTGTGTGTGTGTGTGTGTAAATACACATTTTATTTAAGTTTTTCATCAAAGAGAAATTTAATTACACATTTCTCTGTCTACTTGCGTTGTTTATCAATGCCGCAATTTCTTCACTCTTTAAAGTATCGTAAAGTATGAAACACGAATTAGAGCAAGATTCGATTTGAATGGAGCTTTGCATATATACATAGTTTTGATAATGAAGAAAAATAAATGTATTTGAAACATGTGTGCGGGTGATGAGAATGATGGGTGTGTGTGTGGGGGAAGGGGGGAGAGAGGGTCTATCTGAGAAGGCCAGAGATTGCGTGTGAATTGCCCTAAAACTATGAAGTCGGGTTCTCTCCGAGAAAGGGGGCAGGAATGAAAACCTGAAGAGTTGAATACTGTTATTACTATGTCTTGATCTGTGGCGCTGGCGGGCCGGGGGGATTGTGCGGCGGCCGCAGCACTCTGTGTGTATGCATATATCGTAGAAGAGTGCGGTGCGGGAAGTGAGTTGCGGCCGCGGGCGGAACGGCACTGGGATCAGCCGTTGTTCACCCACAAACGAACGCATCTTTCAACCACGCATAGTCCTCCTTCGTGAAAGATAGAGAGAGAGACTACCAAATAGGTACAAATTGTTCCAAACTGCGTATAGGTGCACGATTTTATCAAAAACTATACGAAATGCATCACCATTTCAGAGAATACTTTCATTATTATATTATTTAGAATGATGTTTTAGGCGATCTCTAAATACGTTTTATGAATTTCATTTTGTTTACCTATATGTACGTTGCGCAATGTATGTATGTTTGTATGTATGTACATACATAGGAAGTGTTTTTGAAAACCAGATGCCGTTGGTGTAATTTAAACAAAACCACAACGGCGAACCGAAGAATGATAAATAGTGGCCGGGAGTCTATGACGATTTTCACCACGAGAACGACCCGGCCGGGTCACGACAATTACACTCAAGGGTCATGTTGTACAGCAACATTTGCAAGCAAGTTTCCTGATCTGAGTTTCTCAATTGAACCTGCTGCTGTGAACTGAGCTGATTGCAATAAGCTAAAAGACGTGCCCTACTAACCTCTTAGATATGTATGTATGTACGTATGTACATATGTCAATTAATAAAGCCGTTTCTAACGTAATATATATATATATACATTTATATTTTATTTTCATACGACGTATAAGTATACGATGCATTCAAATTAAAACATCTTTCATTCCAATTGGTGATAAATGAAGTCGTGTGAATCTTTGTTACGTCTTCTCTCTTAACCATTTTATAATTGAAGCATCTTGTAATGTGTCAATCATTTTTTTTTTTTTAACAAAATGACACACACATATACAGTAAAGGTAAAGATTTCATCATACATACATACATACATATATATATGTAAATCATTTCGTTACAAATGTAGAAGTATAGATGAATATACAACAACGCAATTTATAGTGATGATGGCGGGGTTAACAAACCTTTTGGTTTTTAATATGACCTTTCGTGTGGTCCCTTAAATGAAAAATCATTAAAATACGCTTAGCCGCGTTGCTTGCCGCAGCATGTTCGGTTCACGCCCACCGCGTAGGTACTACATGCGTTTCGTACCTGATGCGTAAGTAACAGCGACCTAATAGCTACGTCATCATACTCACTGAAATTATCTATCGCGAATCTGATCTATAACATCGTCACAATAAAATAAATAGAAAAGAATGCATGGAGCACAGCAGAAAAAGACTTCTTCTTTGTCGTTGTCGTCGTCGTCGTGCATAAAACATCACAGGGGTCAATTACTCTGACCGGGCGCTTGGCGAAGGCGACCGGAGCCCAATTAGCAAACACCGAGACCTGATCAAGATCGAAACGGGCTGAATTAAATAATTACATGCACCACTCGCAAACGATTTACTTCTACTTGTATTGCATAAACAATAACAACAAACGTGAATACACACACATATGTATAACAACATGTAAATTGCTACATTTTTTCAGTCGACCACATCGACGTAAATAACAGTAAATAATATTTATAATCCAGATAGTGTTAGAAATGAACAAATAATTTAGATAAGCGGTGATTTCCATTAAAAAATCAATAGACAAGGTCTGTTCGATCAATCAATGGTAACAGTGGGAAAGTGCATTAAAATCAAATGTATTATAGGTATGGAAAAACAGCTCGCGATAAATCGATAAATAACCGTTGACGTCATTGTTTTTGATTAATTACTATTTATCTGAATTTATTAAGAAAGGCGTTAGTAAACGCAACATGTGGCGGTTGCAGTGCTTGATTTTTTTTTTCTATCTCTCTCTTTCTCGCGTGTATATGTATGTGTGTATGTATGCGTATTGCAGTGTAGACCTTCCATTTCCTATTACGGTTTGTAATAAAATGCTAAATGACCAGGATTTTTGTGCAAACTTAATTAAATGTTCAAGTTAAATTACCTTGTTTATTAAATAAATACGTGTATAAAGCGTCAGCATCATGCGTATTATAATATCAAAATTATCATGCTACATAGGAAATAATCATATGTTTTCAGAATAATACTGCAATAGATTTTATTAGAGTGTATTTTTTCGTTGTCAATTCATCACCAACCCTGTATGTATGTATGTGTGTGTGTGTGTGTTTGTATATATAAATATATAAATACATTTTTGATGGCTCATCTATTACCTACCTATATAGGTATCTGTAGCGAAGAAATTTGAATACATTAGAAAAAGGCCCGGGTTATTGATATACCACTTTGGTCCAACACTGAGTGAGTCTATGAAGTCATATATAATTGTAGTTGTAGCGGCCGACGTAGTGAGTGTATGTGTTTGTAGCGCGCGCAAAGTGGCTCAAGTTGAGGTGGCCGATTGTAACTGAGGCTAGACACTCGGTCACGGAACGTATTATAACCTTTTGAGAAGTTTATATCAACCCCATAATTTTAAATTCTCCGTTTTGTCTGAAGCGCGATCGTCTTTTGGTATGTATGTGTGTGTGTGTGTGTGCTGTCAGCGCCGCGCCTGGTGTACATCAATGTAATTAACTGAACGTTACATACATACCTATATCTACTACCACTTACCCACACACACACACATGTGAACATACTTATTGAATATATGTACGTATACTCAACAAATATATAGGTATATATTGTATTTGTCGCATCCTCATTATTTAGTGACAATCGCATGAGTGCAGCGATGTAAACAAAAATAAAAACAGTTGATACAACATTGATTGCAGCATTTATTCGGAATGTTAAATAATAAAAGTAGTTTATAGCGGTGTGATGTGAAAAATAGGCCTGTTGTAGGGAAATTCTAGACGAGAGTGAGTTGTAATTTGTAACCGTTCGATTCTGTGTCTATTTGCACCAATGTAATTACGTCTCAATTAAACGTTGTAATTAACCGTTTACGAGAGAAATAATTAAATAGCTGCCACAACATTTTAACTGACTTTGTTTTATTTTTTACATATGTATGTAGTAAAATGTAGTTAAATGTACAGACAGTCTTAATGTATTTTATTTCATTATTAATATATCCAATTAATTCAATATTAAATCATTGTTAAATATATGGTCCTTTTAGACATTATTTTTGTTTGTATACCATAAATGAATTTGTCATACGAGTATATGCGGTGAAAGTGTATTCCGCGTGCATATTATAATTCTTTTCAAGTTGTAATTATAAAGGTACGAATAAGTATGCGAAACTCGTGTCGTGTGTCTCTTCTTAATTGACCCATCCTGTATTACGAACTTGTTTCAAAAATGTATACACTACAGGACACTTTGTAGGTAGGTATACCTATATAAGTGTTTCTCTGTTTATACATACACATAGGTACCTATAGGCATACCAACATAACAATTTACAAATTATACAGAATTTCATTCATTTCCAATCGTTGTAAAGCAATACCTAGTCGAACAAAAAAAAAAAAAGAAACTATTTGATGGATCTTATTCAGTGGGCTGTACTACGTATAAGAAGACGTTTAGTTTGTTTTCTAAATCATGTTATTATTGCCTGTGTGTGTGTGTGTGTGGATGTGTAAATAGTTATTAGGATAAAAATCTCTTAGGTAATAAATTACTGAAATTAAAAAGAAACTAGTTTTCCGTTGGCTAGTATTACGTACAAACATACATACATACATAGAAGTATGTTCAGCCTTGCGCTTAATTTGGTCTTAATTGTACAAACAATCAGCTAATTGATTAAATTATAAACTATGGCGGCTTCAGTCCTACGCGCACAAAAAATTAACTTGATTTCGAAGCTCCGATTCTTCTAACATTCTTCAAATCGGACACGTGTGTTTGTATGTGAATTTGATTAGTTGTAATAAAAGGACACTTTCCGTGTTCAGAGTACCGTTTCAAATCGTTTCGCTGGAGTAGCGAAGAATAAACTACATATATTAGTTGCAATGCAAATGATATCACACACTGCATTATAGTGAAATCAATTAAAACCACTTTAAGAAGCGAACGCGATAAGAATGAAAATGTTGATCAAATAAATTACTTCACATGTGTGTGTGTGTGTGTTTGCTCGCCTAACGAATCGTTCAAGTCACACATTGTGAAATGTGACATTTTTGTTGAAAATTTCACACATTTTTTACATTTTTACAAGCAAATTAACGAAACTCTAGGTCACTGAACCATATACTAAATAATGTCACTCATTTCGTCACCAAAACAAAACAAAAAAAATAAGTAGCAACAGTACATTTCGCTATTCACGAACACGAAATGTATTCACTAAAAATATCTGTGAGATTGACATGTGCAAAAGGAAGATATCGTAAACATTCGACATAAATGGTTTATATTATAGTAATTAAGTAATTTTTAATTGTTATTTTAGTACAATTTTGTACACCATTTCTTTTATTTCTTTTTTTAACTGATGACTGACTATAAATATCACTTTCTTATACGTTCTTACTAGAATTTCTGTCGTATATCTATATAAATTTTGTTATTTATTATTTACTTAAGATATCGTTCGCATATGTACGTTAGTAATTTTTACGGAACAAGTCATTATTGGATAGATACATTAAGCTTATTTACAACTAGATAGTGTACCACTACTGAAGACACTTAACCGGTCGTCGACAGCATACGCACGCAATGCTAAGCTATGTGACAAAATGTATACTTAGATTATTTTTGCATTGAAAACGTAAATATATCTTAATAGCATTTTATTATGAAAGTTAACAGAAAAAAAAGTCAGGGCACTGGAAGTGACCCGGGGCCGACAATTCCATCGACGTTTTTCTGAATTTTCTTTCCTTAATATGTCAAAGACCTAGTTCACAAACAAACGAACGGGGGAAACATAAAAATGAATGATATCCAAACATCTGAAAGAATTTCCGAAAAAGAAACGCCGCTCTGATCCAACAGCGATATTAAAAGATAATTATGATAATTTATATGAACTTGCAAATGTTTTCTAGATTATCTTAAACTTCCAACACAAAGAATGATGATGACTACTGTTTTTCTATCAACGATAAAAAATTATACCTACAAGATTTCAACATTATTATTTTGTTTGTCAATGGTATTCAATCTTAAACATTTCATGGAGAATTTAAATTTACTAAAATTTCGTGTTACCATGTGTCTTATTGTCATTATTTATATATATATATATATATATATAGAAAATAGTTGATATTTAGACAGGAAGTAGTAAACATTTCACGTCACATTGACAAGGACCACCCAAAATTAGTCAACGCCACAGGAACATCCTTTGATTTACATGAATTCTAATCATCATATTACGTAGTAAATGTGTTTAGAATATTTGCACCAAATGGGTGTTGTTAATTTATGCAATTTTTTAAACAACTATAATATTATTCTGACGCCAATACGTTTCTACATACATATATCTTATCATCGCTAGCCTACAATAGCGACAAATCAAGGATAGACAAGGAATCGCGATGAATAATATTCAGTAATTATTATTGGAATGTTGGACGGTCAAGGTGATATGTAATAGTTTGTTTGATCAAATGATATTCTAATACGTCCCACATAATATATATTATTGCTGCATTTTCCTAATTATTCGCACATTTATAAACAATAAATCCCGATTAATTGTACGATAATTAAGAAACAAATTACTTTTTCTATATATGTAAGCTACTTGATAGATATCCTAGACATTTTATTCTAATGCAAATATACGTTCAAGTTTAAATATGTTTTACTAGGGAAATTAAATATATTATTATTACACTTGATCTATAATTTTATTTGATAAAAATCATCCCTTTAATAAAATATAAAACAGATTTTAAACTAAAATTAATCGCATATTTGTATTGGACGGTGGCGCCATCTGTTATAGTTAAGTCAACGGCATGGCGTGATGCGCGAATGTAAAATGTCACCTGTAGCTGTAGTGTACTAAATAGTTTGCAGTTACTTTTCTAGTTTTAAATGTGATAAAAATAGTGTTTAATTTCGCGGGTGGACCATATCTTTTGTTGCTTAGCACATTGACAATAGTGAGACTTTCCGCGGTTCAATTAGTGTGTGATGTGAACGACTGATGATGGCATCCATTTGGCAATGTGTTTGTAGTAGCTGTGCATTGAATGGTATGTAGTTCATTACTAATATTATTTTAAAATTGTTGTGGACCAACAGCTAAGCTGGTTTTAGTAGAATTCAAATCACTTATTATCATATACCCAATCCGCTTACGTCAAACCGTAAGATCCGGGCGTATGTTAAAAGCAATGCGCTAATCTTTTATTAATGTTTGGACCTCTGAAATTTGAAAACACTAAAACTGCTATCGATCAAAACAATCTGGGTACAAAGTAAAATATACCGCGCGTGTTTTTCAGAGCTGAGTGCGAATTTTAATCATGCGTGTATCATCATGGTTTTTTTCTCAATTAGGGATTTTACTAAGCTACTTGGTAGTTTGTTTGAAAATATTTATTTGGATTAAATATATGTATGTATGTATGTATATGAGATCCATTTTTTAGAAAGATTAAATTTATAAGATAGCATGTAGGATAGAACTTTAGTATTTTGTATCTATAAAGACCTGTGATAATTTCCATGAAATTCGGTATCACACAACTGTTGAACAAGTAATAGCTTCGTATCACGAAACCGCGTTGGTCAGTTAGTCAGCTAGCTAGCATTTTAACCGCTTTATAAAAATGGGCCAGCGGTGTGGAATCCACGGTCTCACAAATCGGTCGAAGCTGTCAGAAGTGATCAGAGCAATTAGAAAATTTACATAAAAACATCGCTTCTTATAATCATCGTCATGAATATAGCACAGTCATGCGAACGAGAACTGTGCACCCGAAACTAGTCACACGAAACCCTCATCTTCTAAATCAGCCATCCACTCTTTCTTTGTCCTGCTATACATAACATACATCACTAGCATTTAATCGCAAATGCGCGTTTAATACAAGCCAAGTGGGGAATATCGTATAATGTATACGTATAGTAGTTTCCCGAGGTCGTGGCGCTACACAGCCGAGTCGGTTGCTTTCCTTCTTCTTTCGACCATCCTACGCAGAGCTTGTCAATAACCGAGGTTATTAAAATATTACAAACAATTGATTATTGTTCATTTGCATTTCTTCACGCGCCAAATATTTTCAAAAAAAATCACACAAGGTCTTGTAAAAACATCGTTTATAATGTCCTCGGCATTTAGGTTAGTTATTACTAACTTTCAGTACCTATTATACTCGTATTAGTACATCTTCCTCTACAAGGTATCAAATAGTATTTCCGTTGTGTTTCTTTGCTTCAATTGTTAATTGCAACAAAACATGGGTTTGCACCAATACGTATTGGGTTGTTGTTATAATCTGGGAGAAGATGATTTGTAGATAGTAGCAAGAAGGCAAATGTGCAATCGCGTTTGTAAAATCAAATTGTCGAGTTTAGTTTGGTTGCTTGGTGAGATATATCGGGTTAACACCGTGGCCGGCGGGCACTGGTGTTGGTGCTGCTCGCCTTTGACAATATCAAACAATAAATAACATCGAAGGTGCATAATTCCAGTACGCGGTCGCTTGTTCGCTCGTTCACTCGCTCATACACCCGAATCTTTTTTATTTTTTATCATTATCTTAATTGTTAGTTTTTTATTGGACATTAACATATTTGTGTTCATTTTGTTACGAGCTCGCACTCTATACTTACCGACCGCAGAGATACGAATCTGACTGCCGCACCGGGAGCATTCTTTACGGCCCGCGGGACGCTGTAAGACTGAGATAGCAGATAGCAGTAGACGGGGCATGCATGCATGAGACGAGACCGATTCCTCGCATCGCATAAATATTCATAACTCTCCATCCATCCATCTATTCATCTTCAATACACGGTTGGCCGCATACACTATATATTTTCAAAAAATAAATAATAAAACTCATCTCTTAACCATCATATCAAACGCCAAATATTATAGGTTTCGATTGATTCAACAAATCTTTGTTCTCGCCATGTTTCTGTTGGTTTAGAACACTACACCGCGCCGCACCGCACTGCACCGACTGATGCACACAGATGTGACTCGGTGCAGTTTATTGAGGTTGGCTTGGCCCGCGGTAACAACCAATTTCGCTAATTAATTGGTTCAAAATCAAATAAACGCCGCGTTATTCTTGCTTTCTCACAAATAATGAACTTCCCATGTTTTGCATCAATTGATCAACATTTCTTCTAAAATCCTATTCGTTGTCTATTTGTTGTTTTAAACTAGACGAATATAAATGTATAACTCACACAGTAGGTATAGTCAGTACACAATTTGAAGAATAATTTCGTTTTTTTCATGACATTAATAATGTTCATCGACTTAAATAATAATAAATCAGTCATTTTATACATGAATATTTTCAAAACATGCATTGCTTAGAATGTTTGATTTACATTTTCGAATAATTTATACGTATTTTAACATGCATACATAACTTTATACCTATTCCCATCGAAATGTTTAACAGTTTTACATAACAAATGTACAATTTGCATCGTGTATATCTATTTTTTTTTTAGTCTATTCAAATGTTAGACAGATAGACAGACAAAAAATACCATCATTAATATCGATATTTTCGGTAGACGATTTACGAAAATTATAGCCAAACGTTTCCGAAATATATTATTTATATTTTTGGATACGACAATTAGCGGTTATTAAATTTCTGCAGGGATTTTGACTTTTGGGTCCTACGTAGAAATTTGTTAAATTTCTCAACAAATCATATATATTTAATGTTTAAAGGTCATTTATTTTTGATCATGTTGAGACGATTGTTAACGTTTGATCTCATACGTGTGTGACTTGCCATTTATATATATATATATATATATATATATATATATATATATATATATATATATATATATATATATAGTTTCGCCTAAATGAGGACGACAAATGTGTGTATAAATTGTATGCTTTTGGTAGGGCGCTCGGTATAAATATGCACGCTACCTGCGTACTCGCGAGACGCGCGCGCGCGTTCCCTCGCGTAAAAAAGACAAAGCCATGTGCGTTGTGCAGACGAAGACCGAACGTATAGGTAATAATTGTTTAGCTTGAATTAAAGTGCTGGAGCGCGTACTTTAATAAGGGGCGGTCCGGCCGGTAGCCGGTCGAACGAAGATGTAACCATGCCGGAGCCGAGCAGATAGAAGAAGATACCAAGTATAATAACCGCTTCGCTGTTTGATTAGTTAGGTGCTTTGTACATTCTGACACGAAAGTTTTTGCTACCTCATATTTTAATGGGGAAGACGTTGATACATATACTACGCCTTGTTGCTGCCATTTATTTCCTTCGATTGTCTTTTGTATATTCAGATTTGTTCTAATACAGCGTTTGAGATCACATTTCACAATTTCTGATCTGATAACGCGCCGAACGTTTCTAATAATCGCGCAATTAGAAGAGACAGAGTGCTGCGACTGTTCTGTCATCGCTATGGTATTTCACGATGGTTTCTGATCAATGTACGCGATACACACACACACACAAAGCGCTACTTTCAAACAATTTGTTCATAATTAACATTGGCTAGTCGCACCTTATCTCATATGCATCCAAATCGTGATGGTTCAAATTTAAATAACCGCGTGGCTAAACAAATAAATCCTAATTAGATTTTTTTTTGTGGTTGGGCTAAACGTTAATATATGGCATTCATGTGGAACAACATGAACGCAAGTGGTAGCGAACAAAAAAACGGCAACAACAGTTTCTTCATTGGCTGTTTCCTGATATATCCTCGAGAATAATGAACCAGAACCGCCGATAACATATGACATGTCAGCCATTGCGTACCTATATGGAATGCTCTACTAAACCAGTGCTTCTTAACCACAACAGTGCCAGGGTCCTAAGTCCTAAGGGTTTAACATTAGATGTTTGAAATCGACATTTTGCTTCAATGTGACCTGAATCACTGGTATTCTGTCAACGACACTATCTTGTACTTCTTCTATGTATGTATGTATGTACACTTAATCGTTTGGCGGCGCTGTATCGGATTCCGTAGCTAATAATCATAGATCACTAGATTAAGAGATTCGCGATTTTCCTCACGTATTGATGCGTTGAAGTTACCTTTTGTGGTTCAAATGCCTAGACTAATAGGCTCTCAACAAGTATTCTTCTATTTATTTAATGAAGCCGTGTGTCTATAGATACACAATTAAAGCAGAAAGAAATGGTCAAATGTGTGTGTGAAAACTTTCTTTTTGGCCATCTTTCCTACTAGTTTGATTGCTGGAGTTATTGTTAAATTCTTCGCACAGATAATAATATTCACACTATGGTCCATACATCCATACATTCATTTTGAACAGACAGAAAGTAAGACAAGCACAAGGAAACGATCAAGTGGGCGTCCGGCATTTGTACAGTCAGCGTGAAAACACCAATCATCCATATATGGTGCTGGCTTATGCAAGAACTAACACTAAGGTTAACTACATCTCGTTAACTTACATGGCCCATATAGATATGTGCACACGCGAAAGTAATTACCTATAGGAATGCTTTTATGAACACTCAAAATATGTATGTATGTATGTACAACTGTTTGGTGACTGATTGCAGACAATTGTAATATGCCTTTAGTGCTGATAATATCATTAGATCTCTGTGTGATTTACCTAGTGCATTTTGTTGTTGATGTAAGGCATTTAATTGACTCGATCCCTATAGGGACATTTATAGTATATTCTATCGGAAATTGGTTTTCCGCTAAATGTGCGTTCGTAAATGAACTTTATAGGAAAAAGAATGTTGCCAATAGAGAAGCAATCAATTGCGGTTTAAAATACTTACATACTACATGTGTCGGCATCTAAACGGAATTACCTTTTATAGTTTGGCAAAGACATACTTTGAATAACTACATATATATATATATATATATATATATATATATATATATATATATATATATATATATATATATATATATATATATATATATATATATATACATATATATATGTAGTATACCACAGCCTTATTAATTCTATGCAATATTAAACCACAACAATCATGTAAATTTTAAACCATATGTTATTGGTGCAATATGTATAGAAGTAGCCGTTGTATATACGTAGAAAAAAAAATAGTTTAATTTAGATGAAATCTTTACAATCAAGTGTGTGTGTGTGTATTTGTTTTTTATGAAGAGTGATGAAAGATGGTTGAGGTGTGCCTATCGTATTATCAGCTGTATTTTAGCATGGCGCATGGCACAAAGTAAATGTTTCTCTCATCTCAACATACATACATACATACATACATACATATCTACCACCAAGCGAGAAATCGTAGAGAAACATCAGTAGAACAACATGACAAGCAAACTTTCGGACATCATACACATCGCCGTCGGCCAACGAAAAACCGTTTGGTTGCTGCGTGTGTGCATATCCCCTTACCGCACTTGGTGCTTATCAAAATGGTCTTATCGCGTGGCATGGCATGGCATGGCGTCCTCTTGTACAGTTCGAGGAATTAAGAAATGGCCAGTCATATATATATATACATATATAGGCTCAGGTTCTGATAATAATGATGATGATGACGACGACGACGACGACGCCACTCTGGTATACAGTTAACCAATTATACTGTATTTGTTATTGTTAGTATCAAACCACCAGAAACATCCATGTACTATATAATACATATGTATGTACATATGTCTCGTAGATGCCATTTGTGTTGAAACATTTGCATTCGGTGATGACCTTCGCAAGGCCGACAGCATTTTCGGCGAAATGCAGCATTCCTAACCCACAGAACAATGGTGCCATCACACGTTAGTATATACGGAAATGTAAAGCAAATCAACAATTTGAACATATGAAGAAGAAGAAGAAGGAGAGTTTATTTTCTATAAATGGTCCTCTTCATCAAATTCACCGCAGTCATAAGTTATGGCTGAAGTGATTCGGTCGGGCGAGCATTGCAAGATGGAACAACAGATATAGATAGACACGTTGCTTATCCGCGCTGTGCTCTCTCTCTCTTTCTGAGATACAAGATACAGAAACGAATGCGTCACGATATTTTGATTACAACTACTGCGACCTGTGCACATCTTATGTATCATCACAGCAGATTTTGATTCTGTGTTATCATTGAAATTAAAACGCAAAACAATATTATTTTAGTGGAAATATGATTCAGCTAACGCAGTACTACATAATACAATACAAGACATGAATTACGATATATGCACACGGTCGGTTGGTCTGGCAGTCGGCTGGCTGGCTGGCTGGCTGGCTAGTCAGCCGACCGGCCGGCGAGTTTGCTGGCTGCTTGAAATGCGTTGCCAAGTAGCGGTTCACCACGGACAGGGGCGTGGTATTGCGGCCGTACCAAGTTATTCTTTCGGCAACCGACGATGACGACACCGGAGTAATTAATTAAGCGATAATTATACGAGAGAGAAGCTAACACACACACACACATTCAGAAGCTTCTTTACTGTTGCTGCTGCTGCTGCTGCTGTTGCTTCTTTTGCATATGATACTTATATAATACGACAATTGTTACTACTCTGTATAGTCATTGAACATGTTTTGAAAGAATCGATAATCAGAAGGAAGAAATATAGTAATTAATACCAAAGTCACACTACTCCTTGTCTAGAATATATATATATTAAAATGAACGCGCGCGCGACTTGGTCACTTCTGTGACCGTGACAGGCCGAGGCAACGCGGCATAACATCCATGGCACAGTCTTCTTCTTCCTTCCCTTCTCTTCTTCTTGTGGTAATCTCGGCTTGGCGCGCGGACCGGCCGAGTTCCTGCTGTGCTACCCCCCTCGGTGGCACGGCCGCTCATCGTAAATCATACCCGAAACATAACCTAACCTGGTCAGATTATAGTCCGTGGAAAACGGCCATATAATCTTTCAATGTTCAAATACGAATGTATTTTTATTTATCTTTATATGGTTATGATTAAGTGTGGGTTACTTTAGATTTATATGATTTTATATTGCGTAGACTTTTTCAACGATTAAATCGGCCCCCGCATTGTCGGCGGACGTACGCCGCTGTAACCATTGTTCGCGGCGAGGAAATCGCACGATTTTACTAATCACTTCAGGGCTGTTTTTGCACGGATACAACAGCGTTCTCCTCACAGCAGTTTACCAATCGGAAAATAGATGCTTTCTTTTCTTCCGAACAGAGCATTGCGTGAAGCACATTATAATGTTGTATCCGCTCGTTCTTCGTCTGACTACACAGACGTCCTACAGTGCGTCGGAAAATATTGGTAGTCATTAGTTTCTGTGGATTTATAAAAATTCCAATTCGTGTGTTTCAAAGGCAACACCTGCACTTGAAAAATATACATAGGTATGTACCTATACGTATATATCTTCTCTAATTGTTTTCACAAAAAAATGTCGTTGGTCGGTGTTTGCAAAATATGCCTACAAAGATGAAATAGGTACCTCGTAGCACCACAGACACCCTCTCATATATTGTAACATGTATATTAACAAATTGCTTACATGCTGACTTGTTAATGTTCTCGAAACAATCGCTGTAGGGAACTGGCGGCTATCCCTTTAATCTACTCCAACACCATCTACCTATGTATATAAGTACCTACGGTTTATCTCCCACGCCAAAAACAAAAACACTTATTGACATCAGATAATAAACTATTTTTTTTTTTAAATCCCACCAATAACTATTTTTATATACCTATTTTTAAACATCGCTTTCTTCTTCATTCAATAACAATACCAGCACCAGCGGAAAGCTAAAAGTGTTTTATAGAAACTTAAACGAATTTACCAACAAAATGTTACATTTCAAAATTAATTTTATTACTAACAAAATATTTGTTTATTGTTTTTTTCTTTTTGTGTGTGTGTGTACGTACCACTTTGTCTTGTGTTTTCTCAATATCACGATACGGTTCGTCGTGTATCGCCTCGTCGCCGTCGCCATCACCATCGCTGCCGCCAAGCCGCCTATCAGAGGCCCATCTACCATTTGGCTACGGGCCATGCTAGCTAGAGTAATTGCATGCATGTAAAGCAGATAAAACGTCAGATGAACGCGCGCTGACAAACAGTCCTATAGAACCTCGTTCGCATGTGTCTGCTGGGTAGACTATATAATATGTATGTATGTTTTGTATGTATGTATGTATGTATGAAGCGGTACAAACAGAAAATATCTTATATATTGTTTCAAAAAACGTTAGAGTTTTTATAAAGAAATTGCTACTATTATAGTTGGTAAACCGCGTTATATGCATGGTTTCTTTTACGCTCATTTAAACACAGTAAACAGTGTTAAATATATATATATATATATATATAGATATATATATATATATATACCTATACAGATAATTTGGTGGATAATAGCAGACATGACAGTTTTATGAGAGAGTAACTGATGTGGAAAAGCAGTCGCATGGATAAGTCATACCTATCTATAGTATATCTATGTACATATGTATATATATATATATATGTAGGTATATCGTATAGGTACTACCTAGTATAGTTCTTTTTTTTTTGCAAACAAGGTTTGCTCTTAATATATAGGTACCTACACTGGTGATGGCGCGCAAAACCACCATAATTTTTCCATTTAATTTACATGGTAAAACATATAATTTACTAAATTTAATAATAAAGACCCATTGTTTTTATTTTTTTTATTGTTGTGTGTGTTCGTCATACCTGGATAAGCCACTCGTGACGGCGCGGCCAGGTAATTGCTACACCGGCCCGCCGCTTCTTTTTCTGATTTCTGCTACCGTTTTAACGCTAAATACTCATTATGTGATGTCATATGTGAATTAGCGTTGGCTGTGCAACGACACTATTCGGTTTTGTTTTTGTGATAACATTCACGGCATTGCGGCGAATTATTATTATTTCTGGCGAATATAATTCATTCTAATTAGCACTTTCGTATCATTTGCAATTAATAAAACTAGGAAAAGTATATCTTTTTAAAGTTGCCACAGATAATAAATAATAAGCAGTTATCATTAAGTTATATGTGTGTGTGTGTGTGTGTGAGTCTGTACCTACTATAGGCCACACTGTCTGTCTGATATTTATATTATTTATAAAACAATAGTAAACATATCGGGATTGAAAGAACGGTATATAATTTTGATCAAATATATTTGAGCAGAACGCCAAAAATATATTTATATATATATATATATATACGAGTATATATGTATGTATGTATGTATGTATGTATGTATATGTTCCAACCTACCATTTATATAATAATTGAAAATATCTATAATTAATTCATAAAATGGAAAATATTGATACACGTATAAATGATATATTATTGTATAAAATATAATTAAAATCTGGGGCTATATACAACGCTGAACGATGGACGGACGGATGGACGTCTAAATTTGATATCTAATATATGAGAGAAGAAAAAACACGTCTTTAGGCAGCGAATAAATAAATAATAATAAAAAAAGGTACGCTCGATCATAATAAAATAAAAAATGGAATAAAATTTTATGTCTGATAATTTGCATATGATCGTTGGTACGTACATACATACATACATACATAGTGGCCGCTGGCGACACAGATACGAACTGCAAGCAAAAATCACTACCTTCGCCTTCTCCTAATCTTCAAGTGCCATCGGGCTAGTTGGCCGGCCGGTCGTTCGGTCGGTCGGTCGGTGTGTTATGAAAAAACGCCAAGAATCATAAGAATTACCGTGGTCTTTAGTATGCGTAATATGTATGATGATGACGACGATGACGACGACGACGACGACCCACGCCAATAATAATCAACAGACCAATACCACGTGGACTAGCGTTTCAACAATCATAATAATAATCCATGATTTTGTTATTATTAAGTATCTCCTATGGAAGAAGAAGAAGATGAAGAAAAAAAAAAGATGCCCGGTGCGATACACGATTATAAATAACAAGAATTGTGCCGAGCCGACATTTTCATTTTTATTACTCGATATTTAGCCTCGAAGCTATTCAGTCTTTTGCTTTTGTATCCATGTGTGTACCTATTATTAAATTACCAACTATTTAGATAATACTTTTGAACTTGATGGTATGTCGTCATGCATACATCTAAAACCCACATATGTATGTATGTATGTATGTATGTATGTACGATATCTAAACATTACAGTGTGATGTGATTATTAAATTGTGTTAAGTCCTTTTGTGATGCATTATGCTATTGTGTGTAACAGGCAATGTGCTATTATAGTGCAGCTCGTAAACCTGACAAGGAATGCAAGCGTTATCAGACGAAATATGCATTTAGGTTTGTCCTCATGTCGCAGAGTGGTCGTGTTATCGCCTTGCCTTGGTGGTGCACCGCCGATTGCAATGTTAAATCAATGCTTGCACTTTACTGTCTGCCTACCAACTATAGGGTATATTCTTCATAATTAACTGTTTGGAAAACTGGAAACGAACCAATAACCAACAACAGCAAATCTATACGTTATTAATTTGTGCTTTTATTATTACAATTAATGTACTACATACATACTACATAGGTAATGCTTTAAACAACTTAAAAATATCTCGTCAATTTAGATATTTACAATTTAAATTTTACACTCGCATCTTCCCCATTTGAAATAACACCGTAAAATGGAAATCCATTGCGCAAGCCATAAATTAATTTAAATTAAAGTTATCGGTATCCATTCCATCGATACGCATATCATTCAAGTGATCATCCATTTACTACTGTTCCGTTTATACATCATATAACAGAAGAAGACGAACAAACAAGCAAACAAACAAAAGAAACACATTAAAAACGACATGGTGCGCGGTGTCGTCTATCTGAAATATTTCTCTTAATCAGATACGCATGTTCAAAGAAATGTATCTACATTGACACATGTCATAAGCCAACCCACCGCCTCTCTACACCCCTTGGCGTATATGAGAGCGTTCTCATGTCACCTGCACCAGGGCACATGGATTACCACACGTCAAAAAGACAAGGAAACAACATCGTAACGCCACTACTCTGATTGAATTTCTTTTTTTTGTTTCTTTCTTACCATAGTGACGTCACTATGCTTATAGTTTAGCAGACGGGGTAAAATTAAACAGGGTGCTTTGATACCGTTATAGGATGACTGCGTTTATTATTAATTAATATAATATTATTCACGCACTATTATTATTATTATTATTATTATTAACGTAATTTGATATATCGTATTAACACGCTATCAATAGTTCTCATCACCGCGAATAGAAAAGGAGAGAAAATGTGCGAGTATACCTATATTATTACTTACAGAATTCACTCAACTCGTAACGTGATATTGTATTATGAAATTGCTTGCGTTGCGGTAGCCGCCGGTGAGTTAGCCAACTGTTTGAGTTATTTGGAAAAAAAACTCGTAAATGCAGGGCGTGGCTCTATTGTCTAAACAATAAGTGTCGATTGTATTGTATGTATGTATGTATGTATGTACCTACTTGTACGCCTATGTCCTATGACAATAAGCAATCCCTTCGCTGACGTCATAAAAATGTTCAATACACGGTCTGCCGCGACCGCAATAAATATTATCATAACATAAACTAAACAAATTTAAAATACATTACTTATTGCATGACTATTTCACATAAACGAATCTTAAAAATGGCAATGGGTGCTGGATGTGTTAAATTCCATCCAAGAAATTTAAAGTCGATTTTGTTTGCATGCTTCGTAATTATTTTGTATCGTGTCACAAATGCTCGTGTGTGTCTGTCTGTCTGTCTGCGTCATTCCGTCATTGGTCCTCCTCGGATGATGAATGACTTCTGGGCCGTGCGTAATGTCAAAATTGCACCAACTCCATTATATTATAATTTATATAAAACACACTAATTTGCTGCGATGGCGGACAGCCGGCAAATAAGCAGTGGCGTACTGCACCAAAAGTGTTTCGGACAAAGTGGTAAATAAGCTACGCGAACAGCACTGGTGAAGGTGTTTCTGTGTGTGAGTGTGTGAATCTCACACCACGCGCATTGTTACGAAAGGGGACGGAATAACGCCGTAATGACGGCAGACTACCGGACCCGGGGATAATTTCAACTCATTCATCAAGTCGACTCTGACAACAAGCCGCGTACCGCGATCCTTTTTTTTTTTCGATCTACTTTTTTGTGCAAAACATCCCGCAATAACAAATTATAGTAACAATGTTAGATCGAAGATTACAACTGGCGCAGACCTTTTTCTTCTTTATTTCGCGTACAGATTGCGCCGTACAGATCGCGTTACATTTTTGCATTTCTATCTCACGTGATTATGTTGCACCCAAATGGACACGAGTCTACTAATAATATTACAATTACAATATAGTACTAAAATGTTTTCTCTGATGGTATACCTATGTACCTAATAGATTTGAACGACATTTTTCTAATATTTATTTATTTCTTTGTTACAGGTGAGTGTTTCAATTCAATTTTCAACTATTCTTATAAGAGAGTAAGTGATACCTACCTACCTACCTACCTATATTTTATTTTATCTTTAAGTTTGACCTATTTTTATATCATTAATCAATTGGCCAATGTCGAATGAACGTGCACATATTGTTATTTTATTAAACATTTACAACAAATACAATTCGCAAATATCTTAATTATAAGAAGGTAGCTACATATACACGTACATACATACATACATATAATGAAAGCGATTAATTTGACACACGGCGTGCTATAACATTTAATTGAAAAGCCAAACCCTGATGGACCATCATGCCTTAGCTTGTTGATCCAGGAGGTAGTACCTACACTCGTATAAGTCCTGCCGCCAACCACATACTCACATATCGCCTGTAAAAATGTACAGAAATATGAAATAAATTATTCATGGCCGTGTACCGTGCAACTGAACCATTATGTATTGTTCAGCAATCGCGAGTTTACGTTCAACCTTTGTGGTGGTCCGTTGTAGCTTGGGGGTACTGTGCAGATTCACAATTAAAATACACGTTTGCAACAGAACACAAGAAGGAAACGTATTAGAACCATTGCATGATCTGTCCGAGAATTATAGCTAGGTATACCGTCATCATGGGCGGCGGCGTGGTATTTTTTTATTCTCTAACAAAATAATATTTATTATATACATACATACATACATACATATATAGGCTAATCGTATTTCTCTTTTGATTACGTTTCCAATTTAAAGTTGCAATTGTGATTCTTAGTAATAAATTGCTGATTTCGAAAAGGATAATAAAATTATTTGGGTGCATAATGATGTGTGGTATGTGTGTTTTTGATAGTGTACGGCAATGGTTGTACATACATACGTACATTCGTATTCCGCCAGCGGTTCGTTCTTTGTGTATGGGTGCAATGCGAGCGGGAATCGCGTGTGCTGTGAGGAACGCGTGCGTCTCGGACATTTCATGACGATTGTTATTAGCATTACGGTTCTTGTGCGTTCATCGCGGATGCATGCACGATTCGGCGGTTTTACCATCCATGCACCACAAACATTTCATTCGTTCTGCATATTATCCATAAAAGGTATTCTAACGGTTTCACATCTTTCAAAACTGTACTAATCTCTTTTAACACATACATACATACACCTAATCAACACTCGACTCTGACATTGTTTTTAATATCAATCACCATTCGAAATAACACAATGAGGGAACGCTATTTGTTGTTCTCCGTTATTATTTCTTTTCTGCAATCTCCACTAGTACCTATATATATACCTACTATGGTCAAGCGGTAAATGTGCTATACATACATTTCATTCTTCGTGTTTGTTATGCATATCTCTATCGCTGCGTTTATCTTGAAACAATTTGATAACGGACACTATCCCCATAGTCATGTATTTCTGGTATTATTAATTCAAGGACTATAACGTTTAGGCCCTTGAAGTTCTAGGTGCGGCGCAACAGAATAAACGAATAGTGTGCTACTAACTAACTAACTAACTAACGAGGGTTAAACTATCCTCTTGAGCTGTCTAGAAACTTGTACTTCTGCATTCCTTTCGCCTCACAGTCACAGCTGTCCAGTCCCACATATTTATAACGATTCCAATTTATTTTAATGCAACACAAATTAACAAATACAAATAGAAGTCATTAAAATGCTAGAACTAAACGGCATTTCCCATCAAACTGAGCTGGTATGAATCATTTTCATGATTGATAAATATATATATATATATATATATCCTATTTAATGATGTGTGTTAGTGTGTGTGTGTGTCGAAGAAGGAACTATGTATGTATGTATGTACGTAGGTACAAACGACGATGTGATGCGATCGTGTTTTGAATTTATTCGCCGTGGTCACTAAGACAACGAGAAACTACTTGCTGCCCGTGTTACGATCACAAACACATGTGGTTTACATTAATACCTTGCAATTGTGACTGCTATACATTTTTAAGAACCTATACAAGATATTTCAAAAATGATACCAACATAAACGACATATATATATACCTATGTATATATATACCTATGTATATATATATATATATATATATATATATATATATATATATATATATATATATATATATATATATAAATATGAATAAATGAAGAAAAAATATTAAAAACAAATTAGATACTTTAATAATAATATCTAATGGACATATGCTAGAATATACTATTGCAATGTTTTATGTTTCATCAGAATTTAGTATTTTTTGTTACAAAAATTAATTATTTTTCGTAGAACAACATCCAATTTTATAGAATAACTTTTTTTTTTGAGTTGCACCAGTATCTTTAATTATTAATAGAAACAAACGCGTAAATTTAAATTTAATTACTGATATTTTAAAACTTTCTTTATATTAGTATTATTGCAAAAAGCTCAATAAATCATAGAAAATAAAACTAAAATTTTATGCAAAGTTACAGTGTTGTTACATTTTACATTTCTCAGAGAGAGAGAGACGAAATTAATAAGATAAAATATTTTTAATTGCTCTAGATATCGTACACACTCAGTACTATTTATATTTCAACATCATTTACTTTACAGCAATAAATAATTACACTTGCAGTTAAAAAATTCTATCTAGTCGAATTCAGATACGACATTTTTTATTAATAGTCATAAATAACAAATTTTAGGTAATAAAAATAAATGGTTAAATTCAAGTTTAGAGTTTTGTCTATCATATAAGTATGTATGTATGTACATATGTTAGTTGTTAGTAACTATGTTCTATGATTGAGAGTATAGATGCAGAAGGTATCTTTGTAAAAGTGACACATTGCTGGTTGTTCGACTGAAATCACCCACAATCACTTTCACCCTATATTTATATCGTGCGCAACTTTCCAATCGCTCTCGATTTTCAAACATACATGCATACGTACAATAAACAATTTGTACTTATGTTATTTAATTATTAACTCTCTATAGATCGACAGACGGATTTCCTACTAGTTTTACCGTAATCGCAAAGAAATTAATTAAAATGTGGACCAACCCTTCAGCAAACCATTAAAGGTGTACATGCATTTATCTATTTATCTATTAAATGTTCTCTAGTCACACGCGACAGGTGAAGCAATCTATCTACATACGTACATAGCTGAAGAGCTTTGCACAATATACAGGATGTTCAGTTGATCCGACAATGCATGCATCTGTTGTCATTTGCGACGACACATTTTTTCAGTGGAGACGGACGGTCATTTTCCACGAAATAATCCAATTATACAATATAATTGATTATATATGACAACGTTTCTAGCGTTTATCTATCACTTCATAATATATATATATATATATATATATATATATATATATATATATATATATATATATATATATATATATATATATATATATAATATATATACATATGTATGTATTCGTATAGGTATATGCATTCATAGAAAATGAATTCAAAACTAATGTATTTCATATGAGTGTTTATTTGTGTTGGTGAATTAATATCATTTCATATCTCGAATTTATGACGAAGGATCATAAAATATTTTAAAACAAAAGCGTAGTTTTATCTTAAAAATGATTTTCATTGCTTAATCAATGTTCAAATATACTGCATTACATACACACGCATGTGTATATTGATTGTCATTAGTACGCGTGTGATGGTCAAACAGTAATTAATCACTTGCGTATTAATTACCAATTTAAAAGTGCACCGCCACACAGAGCGATCACTTATTGCATTTTTGACCATATCCTTTGTATAAAACTGCTTTCATTAGCAATTGCAAACAAATATTTATATACATATTGATTTGTGTCTATAATTGTGATCATTTGTGATTAAAAAAATAAATAAAACACAGATCACATGAGTGTATGAAGCATGCAAGCAAGTAAGCAAGCAAGCAACAAACAAATAAACAAGAAATGTTAGACGACAAAGAAAGAAGGGTGAACAGTATGCCCGCCGCGTTCAGCGACCGATGATGCTTCGGTGGGAATGTCAGAGAGACCACCCGCGCGTCACACAAGACTACCGAGCGGTCTTGTGTCGATTAGTGCTTTACTTGTAGTACGGATTAGATAAGTTTGACCGTTTAAATATGTCATTCGATTGGGTGTGAGGTCGGAGTCAGACAACAAAACAGAACAGAACAGAACGCAGCACTCATCGATGCACCGCACACATTTTCGATGGCGATGCTAATGAATGATGTCAACTCGGCCTTCCATCACAACTATTCACAACTATTGACTGACTTGTTCAAAGCAAGCATCACGTTTTTGGTTAGTCATCTTTGTATTCATTTGGGTGTGTGTGTGTATTTACACATATTAAAAAAATATATACGTATTAAATCAACCCCACCTAAACATATCACCTGATGAAACATATAGAATATGAAATGTGATTTTATACTGAAAAAATAAATAAATAATAAAACGATCCGGTTCGTATAGTGTAAAAATGAAACAATTTAAAAACACCATGACACGATTTCGAACGCGAGACAATAACCGTAAACCATACATGCAATAATGTAAATTAAAAGTAAACCGTATTGAAAATTTACAACGCATTTACGTACGTTTTATAGTGTCAGTGAAACGTGCAAGACACGCACGAATTTCACTATATACATACGCAGCTACAAGAAGAATTACAACTCCCGCACGCATCCAGTGCCGTGCACCATCAAATTCATACTTATGTTCGCATAAACGCTGCTTTATTATACTTGCCTAGGGAAATTTAATCAAGTACATTAATAGATTCAATTCGTTTATGTTAAAGCATTAAATAATATTCCTAGGCAACAAGAATGTTTTATTTTTACCATGTGTAATCAAACATTTTCTATTGCATTATAGTTATATGTCTTTGATGGTTTAGTAAATGTTAAAACTGTAGGCTGCGCTAATGTGTGTGTGTGTGAATTGCTCAATTTTAATCAAAATCCCAATAAAATAAATAGTGTTTAGTGTGCGTGGCTAGCTTGATCAGCGATCGGCTTTCATACCTCTATTATAAACAATTCTTATAAAGGTATATGTATGTATGTTTAATGTCCTTTGCGAATTACCACAGTAGCATATATGTATGTATGTATGTATGTATGACAAGTACTCTATGTCGATTTCTAATCGTTGTATATCGCGTTAAGATTAACTTATACTCCATTACAACCTGGCTCTTTCCTTCTTTTTCTTTTTTTAATGCAGTTATGCCGCGGTTAAAAGTATCTCTTCAATCATGTAATAAATCGAAAAGTACTTCCAATCGGCGTCAACGTAACATATTTTTATATCATTCCTTAACGCAAATTGCAATAAAACTGAAAAATGCTTCAACTATTTTTAATTGATTTACTGCTGCGTTGGAATAACAGTTGCAGAAAGCTGTCTGTATGCATGTATGCATGTACAGTGTTGTAATCTATACACGCTGATGTTTGTTCATTTCAACTGACGCTGGACAGAAGTCTAAAGCTACTTACGACTTTATTATTATTATTATTATTATTATCATTCGAATACACATAGGTATTACAAAGTGAAAGTATTAAAAAAGACTCAAACTATTATATGACCCAGTGCAATAAAAGTTTGGGAATTTATTGAGGGGCACACGAAATTTTGATTTCTTCTTCAAGCCAACATTAAATTCGTCTTGTATGTATGTAGTTATGTATGTAAGTACCGTGCTGGGTAATAAATATTTTACCGGTGTCCCGACGTTGTAAAAGTCTCTACCACCATTGAATAGTTTCACATCCACCGCCCATCGAAATATATTTCCACAAACCACATTGGTATACTTACTCAGTTCAATTTAGTATAGTTTTTGTTAGAATTATTCGTGACATGGAAATCACTTACGAAGTAAAAATGTACTACATATGTACATAGATATATAGGTATGTAAATTTGTTTCTCAATCAACACATTGTATGTCTACTTGTTGTGCGTTGTTTGTGGAAGATATTTGTGCAGTTGTAACTTTGAAGATGTTTCAATATTTAAAAAGCCATCAGCGGCCATAAAATTAGGTTCACATCCGTCGTCTTTGTTCATCAGCGTGTCGACCACGATCTGGTAATAAATCAAAGATATATCTGTTGGTTATATAAAACATTGGCTTGGAAACGACTTTAATTACTGTTTGACAAATACTCAAGTCCTCTGAGGATATTTTTGTATAATGTTGTCTGCCAGGTATACAGCTTTAACTGGAGTTCTTCTTTATTCGTTTCAGGGAATCTTTAATCTATCTTTGTTTATCAACTTAGAAAGTCTTCATCTTATTTGTTTTAACTATAGAACAAAAGAAAGATAAGAATAAGATTGCTACATGGATTTTTACTGTATCTGTTAATGATGGCTACCAATTATAGCGTTTGTTTTTAAAAATTATATTTATTCGTCATAATGTAATGTAAATTTCTAAATTTTTCTGCCACAATTAAATACCTAAACTGTTTCTATTGTCATCAAATTAGAGTACCTAATTTAAAAAGAAAAACTGTACACTGTTGAAAGAACCAATGTGTACCTGAGACAATTAGAGTATATTTTTATTAATTTAAATTCGTATATTGATTGTTTGTATATATATACCTATATGGCATGGGGGGATTGGCAAAACACGAATAATGTTTGTTTGATTGTGTGTGTGTGTGTGTGTGTAGTATGAAGTAACAACTCGTGTGAAAAACACATTTAATTTAGTTGGTTCAAAAAAGGAACCGCACGCAGCGCCCTTGGCAATGCAATAATACGTCGTATGCAAAAAGACAATTGAACATGCGGTGGTCGGTATCGTTTCTCGCTGTCGCTTTTTATTTTTTCATCGCGCCGTCTTCGTTTCTCTAGATAATTATCAATTACGTTTCCCACGCGTCGGAATGTAAATCACAGTGACACATTTAAAAATCACATTCTTCAAATGGTACATATGTATGTATGCGTACTATACGTACATACATACATACATACATACATGAAATACGCGCAACAATAATAAATTTAAATTGGCAGGGTTGTGATGGTTAAAGTGTACTCTGTATGTATGTGTGTGCATGTGTTTAGCTCGTACAATTATTATAGGAGCGAACCAACCGCTCGTAAAATTTACATGTGTGTGTGTGTGTGAGTACAATAGCGCATACACAAAACAGCAGTTCATCTTATTGAGTACTTTTCCTCCTCTTAAACCTTTATTAGATATAAATTATTTTTCACTTTATATTTAAATCTATGCGACATGTTTAATAATAATAATAATAATAATAATATCTTGGAGAATATCAATCAAAAGCATGCATATTTACAATTGCAAAGAATAATATGTTCGGTGTAAACCTATTGCAACTAAAGACAAAGCAATTAAAATAATGACCATGTTATTGGTGTATATCATTTAAGATTTATGTTTCATTTGAGTCGTAATGAACTCTGTGTGTAGTTTTTTCTTCTTCTTTTTTTCTTCTTTTTTATTCATTAGTTTGCGTATGTAACTTACCATCAAGCATCATATGACAATAATAATAATAATATTGTTAGATAATTCGTGGCTTTGTTGCAACAACGAAAATTTCGATTTGCACTGGACTTTCTCATATAGTTTATTTCTATTTAAAAGCAAGCTTTATCAATAGCTACCGGGGCATCTTTATGCCAGCAACCCCTGATGCGTGTGAGTTACGTCACCAATTAGCGAACATGTCGCTAAATCCTTTCGGACTAGAATGTTTATTCGTTTTAGTAATAAGTTAATGTTGTCAATGAATGCAGCGGCATTAGCTACCTACCTAAGTATATATATATATGTATGTTTGCGAATTTATTTGTATAAAATGCTTTGCCTTCCATTGAATTGCTGCAGTTTCCCCGCTGGGCCGCGCTAGATTTTCACCGTTGGATAGAAACAGAATATAGATTTTAATTTAAAGCTACATTATGACACAGCACATCGTGTTATTTTACTGAAATTTATATTGCAGGATGGACATACATAGTATGTATGTACGTGTGTAGGTACTTTTATTATCGTATACCTACATACATATAACACTAATGTGATGGCACTTCCTATATGCATGGTATTCAAAAAACTTTACATAGCCCCGTCAATAATGACTGTTTTTTATTATTTTCATCTTTTATAACAATAAAAGCCGATAGTTATAATAACAACACCAGCATGTGTAATAGTTAGGTATATATATTTTCATGCCGAGCAGAACACTATAAGAGTAGGTACATACTTACATATGTATGTACCTAATAGTAATTTATAACCAGTATAAAATAAAATAGCAAATCGTTTAATATTAAAAACTACCAATTCACCTACCTATGTAGACTATTTATTTTACACAACTAAATAATTAATAAGTGACCCATGGTAATTAGATTTAGATTTATTTTGACAATTAAACTTACCTACCTAATTCACATTGCATAATATATGTGAATGTTCCGGCGTCTGTTATTTCCTTATAGGTACATACATACATAGGTATGTAAGTACCGAAATAATAATAATAATAATAATGATAATAATAATAAAATAAATTTATAATTGAGGGCGCTCATCAAATATATATATTTTATTACCATGAAAAACTGCATGTTGCTCGTGGAACGTTAATTACGTTATTAAACATATACCTACCTATAGTACCTACATATAGTATAGGTAGACCTTGCAGTGAAGGTTAAACATACGTTTGTATGTACTCGTACATTACTTAAATCGCTGTGGATATTCGACATACATACATACATACATACGTACGTACATTTCGTGCATTCGATTTTATTTATGTTCATCATCTTGATCCCTTATCGTTATTCTCCTCTGTCTAGCGTAATGGTTATTTTATTTTCTGATTGTCCGTAGCTTATTTAACCTGCCGTGCTGGACAATTATCAATAGGTACATACATACATACATACCTATAAGAAATTGTCGTTGTGATTTGTGTATGTACCTATGCATCTTGTAGGGGTATACTGATGGTAATGAATCGTACTTTTCTTTCTTCAAGTTCTTCGTCAATACGGTGGGGGGGGGGGGGTTAAGGTAAAGTGATCGCGCGCGATTCCAGATAATAATAATAATAATAATAATATGAATCAAAGTAATTGGCAACACTTGGGACAAATCGTTTCACACTCATTATTAATATACTGTATACACCTATAACGTTGATTTGAACGGATTTCTTTTTCGCTATTTGAAAGCCATCATACATTCTCATATCACCAACAATAATACCTAATAATAATAAAATGTTTAACTTGTCAATAAGTTAGTAAATACCTATATAGTAATATACATATAATGATTATGTTTTTGTGATATGAAACGATCAAAAATAGTTTTGTAATAATCTGTAATAATAGCGATTGGTATCTTGCGGGGTGCAGCTGTGTGGCGTGCGTGACTAGGGGGCGTCCTATAATGCGGGTAGATTGTGCGAATGGCGTGGAAGTATCCACTAAAACATTAGCTAGCGTGCTTGCGTTTAATAAGATGTTAACTCATTGCTTTTTATATGTGTAATATACATACTTATGCTTTGATACGTGAATTACGAGCCTGTTGGCCGCCATGCCACACCACACCCATCTAGCGGCGATTCGTTGTCTATACATACATACATACATACATACATACGAGTACTTGTTGCATATTTACAATTCCAACTTTTTCTCAAACGAAAAAAGATACCGTCTTTAAGTAATAAATTATTATTTAGTTTGGACTTGAAGTAAAAACTATAACGGTACACTAATTGAATGTTGCAAATTACTATAAAAAATATTACCACCGTAAAACAATTAATACTCTACATTGGTATAGATATGTACATACATATAAGTTTTATTATTATTTTTATTTTTAAAGATAAACCGACTTTACTTATTTTTATTGAAGGAAATATTATGTACAAGATTTCCTTTATCGTGATTATCTGAACCATTTTGCGACGAGTGACCGTCAGCAGAAATTCATTAGGTCTTTTGAGAATAACTTTTAGTGTTTATTTACCCACATTGTATGTTCTAGATTGTTGTTGTGGCAATTTTTGCTTTTCTGTGCATTTTTTTGCTTTGGTTGACATAAAATTGGCGGTTTAAGGCAAGTGCGGCGTTCGGTTAATGCGCATTACAGATAATATTGTGGAATTTAAATTGTGTGTATTCTGGTTTTTGCGTTGTCATTTGTATCGCACAACACACACTGAATTTGCATTTCTTTTCGTATTTTTATTTGGAGAAAATAATTGTATGCACCTCGTAGGTGCATACGTATATACATATATACCTATTCTTGAATCGTTTTCAAAAGTAGTCTTTAAAATCAAGTCTAAATTATTGTTTCCGATTCCCATGAACTTTCACACGTCATCATCATCATTACATTGTATAAAATTTAGTATTTCAAAGAATTTATTCATGAAATTTGTAATGTTCATATAAAATAATTAATATCACAGTCAACTTAAGTTGTTAATTATTTTGAAATGATAGAAATTCTATTGGAAATTCATTGCTGTTTATAAATAAATTAAAAAAATTCTTCGGCGTGCAATGCCAGTAAGATAACGATAATTATTATGACCGTATGAACAATTCATTTAAATATTCACCGTGTTATTTCATTATCAAATGTCATCACAAATATGCATCTACCATACATACATATGTAGGTATGCAGTATGAAAATCTATCTGAATTTGTTGTACGTTTGTGTTTGTCAACAAAAAGTGTGAAATAAATGATGGTTGATGGACCAATCGAGGGTAGCTTTGGCTTGGTCGTCTCAACAAATGAAAGTAATGAAGATTAATAATACAGTTGAAACAAGTTGTGGGTTCACAAACTGTCATTACCCACCACCACCATCACCATCGCGGATGTTTGACAAGCCGACAACAATTGGAAATGTTGTTATTTATTGCTATCTGTCATACATACATACATACATATATACATATTTTTAAGACAGAGATGCCACGATAGGCATAATATATGTTTAATGAGATGGAATTTCAAATACTATCTAAACATTTTCGCTAAAGTTTCACAATGTTTATTTATTTATTTTCAATAAGTATATCTTTGTTGTATTCATATAATTGGGTTTAAATGATCTATTTATATGCATATGTATATATTTACGTATGTATATATTTGCAAATGCATATGTATATTTAATATACGAAATATTTCATACGAGCTAATAATAATGGTAACGTGAAACCGGTTAATGTGATAAATTCCATAAATAGAATAGCGTGTATTTTTCGCTATATGAAATAATTTTATAATTCATCAGTCTCTGTAACGCAACGAACGGACGGACGGCCGGGGCATTGAAATATTATTGCATATCAGAGGATGTGTGTGTGTGTGTGTGTGTGTGTTTACTACTGTGTTATTATCTCTCTGCATATACCTAGTATGTATATGCGAGAATGATTGATACGCCCGTAACGCACATTCGTGTAATGTGCATTTAATATTTACAACGTACCATGCCCCACCATGTGCACATGTACATTTCACACGGCACATTCCATTTCGGTGTGTCAAACCAAACCAAATAGTCATTTATTTAGTCAGCCTGGCAGCAGCAAGCACCACCACCACCACTACCACTTCTTCTTCTTCTTAAGTGTGTGTCTTCTAGTCGTTTTGATGACCAAAAAAATTTCATATCAATGTAGAGATAGCTGCGTGTTTACACTAGTCGTGCTCAAGCATGACTTGTACAACTGTCCATCAGCAGTCATCAATCGGTGGCATGCGCACGCTTTTTAACACCCGTTTGCATATTTATATTGCACATCTTCTTCGTCTTATTCCCTGGTAGTTGTTTATACTATTTCGTTATACCAATGCAACAGAGTTTTCTGCGAGTATAATAAAGATTGCTAATTGGCAAATAGTAAAAAAAAAAACAAAGTATCTCCGTTGACAAATTCTTGTAAAAGTTTGTATGTCACTGGTTCTCGGACCGTTCGGCTGTTGTTCATAACGAACCAGTCAGATGACAAATTGACAAAACGTTCTGGCGGTCTGCTTGCCTCACTCCTCAGACCGCCAGCACACCATTGGGACGAAGAACGCGAACAGGTTTCGTCGTCATCCCGCGTGCTGCTGTTATCTCCATGTGCGCCATCTATTACTCTGGTCGGTGGACAGTTTTACTTAGCTGTTATCACAGAACCACCGTGTCTACTGTGCCAGTCTGCATCACTGCTTACTTTTTATTTACTATTCCACCTCTCTGCTATGGATGACCATTCTATCGTTATTTTTTTCCTTTCAAAATATTGTTTAACACATTGTGAATTTTGAAAATCTTCTTCTAATCGTTACAAGCCCAACCGTATATAAAAAATAATGCTTCAAAAGAACCTGTTAGTAAACCCCGTCGCGAAGGGCCGCTCGGACTTAACAATAAATTGGCCTTCGAGCCAAGCACCCTTCATAAATAAAAACAAGGGATGCCTGCAACAGTGGCGTTCTTAAAACTATTCCATTAGATATATCACTTCCGGGGCGACATAAACTTTAAATTGTACCTATATTTCCTAATGTGAAAATAGCTTCTTCTTCTTCTTGGTCCTTTAGTTCGTCAATGCAGACACCTTAATGGTTATAAATTTGTGGTGCACGCCTATGGTGGCAGTTACCTGTTTGGAAACCGAAATGCGCACATCGTACCCTCGTCAGATGAAATCCTAGATGTTGCCTCGCTGTTGGATATTTGAAAGAATTCTAATCCATGTCAAAAGGAAAAAACGCACCGAACATTTTTAGTATCGTTATGTCTTTTTTTCAAAAATAAATCCATGTGGGATAATATCGAATTTCAGTTGTTTTTACTATTTAATAATTTATTGTAAACTAGCGGATATCTAGCAGGAGGAAAAAGGTGAATTTATTAGCATTACGCATTACTTATTTTGGTGATATTTTCTATAGGTATGTATGTAACTCTATAAGTGTTATAGGTTTATATCTACATACTCTCTATATAGTTTCTTCTATCTTCCCTTTAAGATTTAGATTATGGAAAATAATACAGAAATAGGTCATCCATAGACAAATGCCAAGAACAAGTACATATGTATGTATGTATGTATGTATATAGAAACTGAAATGCGATAGTCATATTTTCTCTTCCGTTTTGTAAACTAATAAATAACTTGACCCAAAATTGGTTCAGCTTAAATAGTTGTTGAAATGACGATATTACAACGAGACTTTCACATTATTTATTTGTAGATTGAACTAATTAATTACTATTTAATTGGTTTTCATCTAGATAAATCAATCGTCGATATTTAGAATTTTATTTATTACCTCCATTAGTTACAGGAGATCTAGAATGTAAAAGTGTAATTTTTATAATAATAATAATTGTATGGAATAAGTAAAATTGCACACGTCGTTGCATCCATCCTACGTCTCGTCTGTTGCATGCACGTAGCATCAAACGAATTTATTAAAACTATAAAGTAGAAGATTTACGACGAATAAATGACAGAGTTATCGTTTATCAATTTCTGCGAGACACGCAATTTGTGCTTTATTTACGAGCCAAGAACCCCAAGCCCACAAGCATCACACTCACACCACCAACTATTACATAAATCATTGCCAACAATTGAAAACAAAATCATCCCCAGTCATTCTATCCGGAAATTAAGTATATAAACATTTGCTCGAGATATGATTGAGAAAGTTCCGGAGAAATCCTTTCGCTCTCTATGTAATGTTACAAATGATGACATGATCTTTTGTTTGTATCACCACGACCTACTTTGGCTAACAAATCTTATTTCTAACACAGTCAAATCATACGTACATCCAAAGGTCACGTGGTCTTTAGTTCTTCCGCATTTTTAGCTACCTAATATGTATAGGTAGGTACTCAAATGTTAAAATTGCTATATATATATATATATATTTAATTTTTTTTTTTTTCTTTTTCGTATTTCTTTACCTGATGGTTTTAGTTTAATAATACCCTATACCAAGTGAGCCATGTTATTTTCGGTGGCAAGAAATTAAAAGAGGCGGCCAGACCTTTGCAATATTTTAGAAACAGCGTTTCTAATATTAATTTATTTCTTGCTAAAAATGTGTAATTATTGAACCTAAAATGGAATAACTATACACAAACATTTCGCACTGATGATGTCTTCCTAATAGGTATAAGAAACATGACAGTTATAGATATTTTAGAAATGTCAATAGGTATATCAAAATTGGCAATTCTGTTTTATTAGTGTATAAATGTCACGCGTCATAGCCAAGGTGTGTGCACTTTCTCGCCATTATGGCTTTAGTAATTAAACCATTACATGTCCATCTATGTATGTACTTAGGTTGGTATAGGTATACCTATGTGTGGCATTAAACTATTTTTTATTTAAAAATAACTTGACAAATATTTATTGCGCTAATAAAAAGTTGCATTGCATTGCATCGCGTGACTTTTGACCCCGTCTGCCAAGTAGGTATGTATGTATGTATGTACATACATACACAAACGGCAACTTGTGAAAATAGCAATTGCAAAATGAAAACATCTGCCTCCACTCTACATACGCCTGCTATTGCAAATCTCTTTCTATCTAGAGTAACACGAATTGTTGTTGTTGTTGTTGTTGGGATCATTAGTGATCATTTGCGCACGTTTCTCCTGTTGTTGTTTATTGGAAGCATACACACATTGATTTGCAAATTAATGATAACATTCTCACTACTATTACCTATAGACGTTCTGGAGACACATTAAAATGCTATTAAACAAAAATAAATAACATTTTTAAATACTTTATAGATTTAACTGAAATGCTTCTGCATACTTTAATAATGTTTCATTTTATGGTTTTTATTTATTATGGAAAAACAGTGCATTGATGTGAATAAATTTGAAAATTTAGTCATGCGTGAAGGACATGTGTTTTTAAAAAAATATACATATCTATTATTGCAGTTTCATCTAAATTCATTGTCTTGTTTCCGATTGAACTCGTTGAACTCCTAATTTAGATAGGTACATACATACATACATGTGTTTAATATGTGTTTTTAACCACATCCTTAAATGAAAATAATATTTGATTGTATTAATTTTGGTTGTATGGTCACATTGCGACGTTGTCACGTCTCTTGTCGCTATGGTACATTAGGCACATGAATCAATAGATTTCCATTAGTCATTGTTGTAGAAGAAGAAGAAGAAGAAGAAGCAGCAGTGACCAGGCGCTCTGCAGACATTCTTTTTATGGCTCTTCATTTTCGATGGAACAAAAGGAGGATACATATAAATTTTCATTTGGTCTTATTTGATTCTTAAATTAAAACAAGACGACTTGGACAAGATCTATTAAAAGTTTTGTTCTAACGAATTCTTGGAAAGGAAGGAGAGTATTGACTGTTTCGTACCTACCTATCTACATAGATAGGTAGGGAGGTACACGTTTTTTAGCAAACAGAAAAAAAAAAAAAACTTAATTCCATCGCTTTTTCTAAATTCTGTTCAGGAATGTACTTTTTTTAAAACTTTGAATTCATTATTTATACACTGTGTGAATAGAATTTAAGTAATACCTATAGGTATTAAATAGAAAGTAAGTACTTATAACAAAACAAATTGTGGCAAAAAGAAAAGCGACAATTTCTCTCGATGTTAGAATAAATTGTTCTTCTATGGTCTATAAGTGTTTGCTTTCGATTCTTCTGTAGCAGCAACCTTGGTCGAAATAACCTACACACAGCACTGTGTTAAGATTTATTCAATTCTCAAAGTGAAGCAGTTAAAATGTGTTTGATGCCGAACTGCATTTTGCAATAACATAAATCACATGCTGTTAAATAGTTTCAGACACATTTTTTTAAATGTATATTTTAGAGACACGTTTAGCAATCAAAATACATTTTTATGTATTGCATTTTTAATAGCCTCTTAAATATGCAAATCACTGCTTTATCTGTAAGGAAATGTCGTTTAAATGACCGCTTTTTAGCCATGTAGCATTGGGATTTCATAAACAAAGATTATATGTATTCATTTAAAGCTAATAGTTGTTGTATTTTTTTATTTAAATTGTATTAGAAAATGTCTTTTGACGAATGAATAGTTTCCAAGTAAAATAGAGTGAAATTGAATAGAAACAGAAATTTACGTAGATCCGGATTTCGAAATGTGGAACAGAATATAAAATGTCCTTTCCGTGTGGTGTTGTTGTAGTTGTGTGTTGAAATCGCGTATACCTACCAACCAACCAACCAACGTTGTCACATCAACCGTCAAGGTCGCAGTGGTGGTTATTTTTGTAACCGTTTCGCGTTGTCAAGTCATCGACCGGTTTGCAAGATTCATCTGCTCGGTTGCAGCAGCAGCATCGGACGCACATAATAATGTGCTGATTATTATAAATAAATTACAGTGATTGAGGCGTACTCGTGGTGTGCTAAATGCTTGTACGGACGATAGTAAACAGTGTTTTTGCTATTCCAACTGTTAAAAGTTCAAAAACGATGAAAGTTTGCGATAAATTAAACCAATTAGATGCGAAAGAAGCAATCATCCATCGACATAATTGTGTATTTGCGCATGACTACGCTGCCTAAGCATATATCTTCTTATTCGATTCAACTCTCTTCATTACATTTTTATTAAATTAAAAAACTACCTAATAGGTATATATATGTATGTACATACATATATACAGTTTACATCTGGGATGGAAGTTTGTTATAGATATTTAGAGAAATATACAGCGTGTTTTACTGCACCTATAGTCTAATCTGACACGCATGTTTTCATGTATTTTCGACATTTTCATATATGTACCTACTATACATAGATATTCTGCGTTTAAATGAACAAAATCAAAAATGTATTGCTGTTTGTTGTTGTTGATGTTAAGTAGATAGATGTCGGAGCAAAATACAAAACGTTCGACGCATGCACACAATAAATAACGCGATACTATAAAATATAAACGCTTAATAACAGATATTATGTGATTAAAAAAATCACACAAGTAAATGCACACCATTACGATGGAAGAATGACGGAATACAGGTCCAGTTATCTCATACACACAGAGCAGCGTTTGCTGCAGTCCAGAAAGAGATGGATTCATGACGAAGGGGGGTAGTCTCTATAGGTACCAACTAGAAAAAGAAGAAAACAAACAGAGGAGCGTCAACTGCCCCAAAGCACTAAATCACACTGCGCCGTTTGCACAAATTGCTACCTTCATCTTTACGGGGCACAAAACGATTTTTCCATTTTCAATTCAAGCTTATTTTTATTTTGTTATATTTTACAAAACGACCATTAGACATACAATTTTTAATACCGATCCACATTTTTGGGCAATTTGTTGTAATTTTCATACGCATTGCTCCATTAGTGTTTACGTCTTTGATAACAATTCAGCAACAATAATATGCAAAAAGATAATTTCTATGTGATGGATAAGCAATGTGATCGCTGGTCAGTCAGTCAGGCCAGGTAGGGGATAATAATTGCGTCTATGTATGAATGCGCGTCGACCGACGGACGGACGGACGGTGGAATGTCCCCATTGTGCGGTGACCATCAGCGTCAGGGTGGTCCGTGCGCCGACCACATCCCGCCATTGTGCCAACAGACACGGTATTAGCAATTTGCACCCAATAAAAGATTCTTACGTGCATACGTATGTACCATACATATGTGTAGGTACATACATACATCTTAAATGCACTTGCCTATTAGTACAGATAGATGCACATCAAATGCATCGCTCAATGTTTTTATTCAAAAATTATTTGTGCAGCGGTCGTTGTGCGGTACGAGCATTTTTTTTATTTTTTTCCCCCTTCTTTTGCTTTTTTCGCCGACAGAGCCAAATTTAAAGAATTGTAATTAAATCGCTACAAGTTTTTTTCGCACGGCGCTGTTGATTTTTTTGCTTTCAGTTGTTTCTCGACAGAGAATTAGTTGAGATTATAGTTGCTTATGCGAAACAGGTCACGGTAGACTTTTATTGCTATTTAATGTAAACTAATTGGTCTGTGCTTCGTCGTCGTCGTCGTCGTCGTCGTTGTTGTTATTCATTTGTATTATCCACAGACTTTTCCGCGCCTTGATGATAGATTGTTATTTAACTACAATGTGTCTCAAAATTCACGACCGGTTACCTGAAAATTGTCGTCGTATTTATTATGAAACAACAATACACCATAAAACAACGGCTCATTTATTTCTTACTTTATTCCAAAAGCCTTAATTATTTAATTATATATATATTTAATCATTCATTAACAAGTGATACACAGATGACAAACATATCTTTAATGTGATAAAGACACTGCCTTTTTTATGTTTTTCTACTTTTTTTTTTTAAATAAGGCCCATGTAGGTATATTAATTCTATTGTGGCTTTATGAATTATCCACACATGTACATGCTTGAACGAATTTATATTATCCAATATTGATGTTCACTTAGATAGAGCTAGACTAGAGCCGCATTTAATTGTAAATAGACCAATGAATTAGGTTTTGTCCAGTAATTGCAACTTCACTTGAAGATGGTCTTGTAATTTTCGATATGTTTGATGTTGACAAGCGACAAGGGTCTGTTGGATTGTATTGCCGTGTTGTCGGATGATGACAGTGTTAGTCAGTCAGTCAGTCAGTCAGTCAGTCAGTCAGCCGAAAGCAACGGACCATACGGACACACGTACATAGCTGTTAACTTATGCATGAGTTATCACACAGGACAACTCACACACACACACACACAGTCACTCAGAAAGATGATATATTTATAGATAGCACGATTGCCGACCGACATCTACACTGTGTCTGCATGTGTGTATGTTTTTTCTTCTTTCTTCAACGTATTCAGATCGGAATTTGAAAACTAATTCAAACATTCAAAGTTGAAAAGGTGGAATGATTTGGTTCGAAGTTGGGACTGGTTTCAAGATCTCCCTCTAGTCTAGCGGATAAGTTATTGAACTCATAAACACTAGCAGTAGCCTTAAAATATATATATATATATATATATATATATATATATATATATATATATATATATATATATATATATATTTATTTAAAACACCAGACACTTTTTATCATTAACAATAAAATATATTTCTATGCTGATGATATTGGGGATAGTTCAATTACATTTGCATAAATATGCCCTCTGATGCGGTTAATTTTCGTTTGTGACAATCGTGGAGAAATTTTCTTGTGCGACGTTTAATTCCTAAACATATTTTTCGCGTTTTTGCTAGCGAAATAGATTAGTGCCTTTCTTATAGTAGGTAATAAATCATTCATGGTTTGGTGACACTTATTTTCGATCTTAGTGCAAGTAGATCTATAGCTGTCGCAGAGTTACTAATAAGACAATAAAAATCTTGCTTGTAACGCGTGGACCGTTTGGCATATATTAGGTAACAACAGTAACGACACTTCGTCGTGTGGCGGTACCCGAAGAAGACATCAAGAAAGCTGTGGCTAAACAAAAACTGCATGCCTCCTCCAACTTTCACAGAATTCCACACTGCTTGCTGACTCGGATCATGGCAGTCAAATTACGAGACAAATATTAATGTTTACGTTTCATTAAAAAAATCTTCCCCCTTCTTCAACTATTCACTCTTTCACATGCATTAGGTACCAGTATGTATGAATTACAGTTTGAAAAAATATCTCATACATTGGCACAAGTGGTGTTAAAAAATATGATCTGCAATTAGTTATTCGGTTACTGTTGCAGAGTTTTCAAATGGTTCGCACATCATCAAGGGAGATAAAAACTGAAATGATGTAACGGCAATAATTTGTTGTATATATACCTTGGTAATAGTAACCGTAGGTTTAGTATACGTGCGCGGTATTTGTAGCACCACAGGGACATTTTGAAATGTCAATTTGTGTGGATTACGTTGTTCATATTTCTCTTTGCTTTGCACACACATGCACATGTGTGTGTGTGCCGACGTGTCTGTTTAATCCGAACTGGAAACGAGACCGATAAATCTCGACTAAATTGTTGTGATGACAAACAAATAACGATAACTAGTTTATTTCACCAGATTACCACAGATAATCACCTATAGCTATGTATATATATAATAATAATAATTCTGGAATCATATCTGTAGGTACTACAACAAACTAAACAGTGAAAAATCGCTAATGGAAATTGTTAATTTATTATATTTGTCAAATACATATATATATACTAGGTAATTTGAAATTTGCAGATGTTACAGTTGATATTACACTTTTTAAATTGAAGCAGGATGTGTTTTGTTATCCTTTGTCTATTTAAATAAAGATATTTTATTTTTAAACTCAATTCGTGCACCCTAAATGTGTAAATAATCTTACATCTGTTGGTTTGCTGTACTCAATCTACTTTCGCAAAAATTTCACACAAATTCCAACCCGTCTTTGGCAAATTTCACATGCGACACAGTTCGCTGGCCTCCCACACGGAAACAACTGCTTCCTCCGCCTCTCCAAGCCCTTTCAGTTTCTTCTCTGCCAATCCACTTTTCCTTGTGCACAATCTACTGCAATAGCAATAGCAGCAGCAGCAACAGTATATAATATCAATATCTAATACGATCATTTCTATTAGTAATGTTTGGCTTCCAAAGATTGATATTGTGTTTCTTCAGCGGCAACCAGACTCCGTGATTAATGGATACTTTTAATTTTTCTCTTATTCGTTAAAAAGTTCAATTATTGGGTTTCGTCTCAAGGTCAGCTTCCTTCAGCCTGGCTGGATTTATTGTTAGATTCATTACCGCGAATTGTGGCTGTGTTGTTGCATTTTGGGTATAGGTAGTTTAAAATCTGCACGCCACTGCAATAGCCGTTTGGCCAAGTGTTGTTGGGGTAGCAGGTATTGTCCGTCACAAGAAGGTACCTTTGATCCGCGTCAAATCAACCATGAAGTGGTTCCATGTCTAACACCGACCCACCGCTATAGGTACACATACATACTCGTACATTATATTACACTCTTTCACAGCTGCTCTCTGACGGACGGTTTAAACCCCAATCATTACCGCACTTGACGCTGTCTACAAATTATATACATACCTATATAAAATATAATAGTGAGACGTGAAACGAATATCTATGAAAGAGTCTTTTGTTTCTTAAGTTCTTTTGGCGACAGAAAAATAAATTAAAACATGTTCCATGCGTCCACTAAAAGTACTAGATGATCCAAGGAGCTTAGGAATCAAAATCCAAGTCAGTCACAAATTAGCATTAGTAGGTGTGCACCTATATATATATATATATATATATATATATATATATATATATATATATATATATATATATATATATATATATATATATGGTTTCACTTTTCGGGAGTTATTGCTTTTATACTATAAGTATCGGTTCCATCCTCCGAACACAACCATTATTTACATTTACCGCACGTATCAAGTAAGACATTACTGGCTTCTTTTTTTTTTTTGCAGCGAGCGCAGTTCGGTAGTGGAGAAATTTCATAATTTATGCCGTGCCAAGTCCCCACTTCCTATAATTAGATAAATTACACATGATTACTCAATCAATTATTATTAATATTATATAATAATTATTTCTCTATAAATTAATCGCTCGTACAACCTACTAATACAGTGCTTGAAGAGCTTATCTGATGGTTAAAAGTGGCAGATTTATTAGTTTACATTTAGTGACATTTGGATAAAAAATCAATTTAAAATGGTGTCGATGGGATTTTCATTTTAATGACGACAATTATTAATATTCAGGAAGGATAGTTTCTTATAATTGGCATAAGATTTTTTAAGGATGGTTAAAAAAAGAATAAGTCTTTTTATTCCCCGAGCGATAACATCACTAGGTCTGACTTCACCACCATCAATATAAAATTTTATATTTATTATTCGATGTTCATTAAGTGCACGTTCGAAGTGCCGTCGTGTATAATGTAACATATAAGAAAATGTTTACTATCGATATAAAAATGGTGCCCCCCCTCCCCCCTGCTCCTCATGAAAATGAACCTGTCACAGTTTCAATCGTTCGTAGGTAATCATTTTCTATACCAGCATGGCAAGGACTTTCAAATCTGAGATCTTTGTTATATATCTAGAGTTATGTATGGTATTACATAGGTATATATATATAAAATAAATCGTTAGCGGATAGGTTTATTTTTATTTTAAACAACAACTTGTGGTAGCGTCTTCGTTTCGAAATAAACATGTTGATATCTAAAATGGTTGGACTCGGTATGCAATACAGCCCCAATGTCTTCTTCTTGCCCTCCTCCTCCTCCACCCATATCTGATGTTTCAACAACATCTGTAGATAGATATGATGCGTAATATATGCAATGGCAAGGCACCGACAATGCAAGGTGCTAAATTTGTTGTCGTCCTGTAAAAATTCGAAACATCACACACAGATACGTACAGCTCAGTCCAGCATTCTCTTTCCACTGTAGATCGTATCTTAGATGCGTGGTTCTTTGTGAACAAGTGTCAGATGGACAATTTATACATTGCAACCAACTAGGTACGTTTCAATTCGCTACTACAATTACAAACCAAAACTAATAGGAGGCTTTATTTATTCATTTACAACCCCTATATTATTTATAATGGCGGCGATTGTTAATCATAAAATATAACTGTAATTATGCGAGGTTTAATTCACCGTCGGAGCTGTTGCAAAGCTGTTAAAATGATTTATGATAATTTTAATTGAGTGACTTAACACGCGCCTCATTAAATAACACTGTTTAATTTTGCAAAAATGGAAATTTATTGCCAATAAATACACCGGTCTGTATTTTCCATCATCGAATTACCTATTATTTTATTTTATAATATTGCAAAGCATACCTAGATGACAATTCACTAATGACGATAGACAGTGTGTGTGTGTGTGTGAGAGAGAGAGATGGATGGATGGATGGGAAAAAAAGATTTAAACACATCAGTGAATGTAATTTGAAGAACCATTGATGCAGCACTTGTGCGGCCGACGATCATCACGTACATGACCGTCCGTGATCTTCAATTAATCTCTAAAACAATTATCCACGGTCCGAAAGTAGTGGACGCCGCTGCCGCCGCCATCGCCACCGCCACTCGGCGCAAAAACTGAATATTACGCAAGTAAGAAAGAATGTTAACACTCGAAACGGGAAGTTGAAGAAAGCCGGAACGAATCCAAGGCGGCAATGAAACAACAGACATCCACTGACAAAACACTCATCACCCATCCTGGTCTGTTGCGTTTTGGTCGCACGATTGCCATCTTTCTTTAGCAGCATCAATCTCTGTCACAAGAGGGTGCTGGATTTTGTGCTTTTTATAGAAATTGTTGCGAATGGTTGGTTATTACTTTAATTTACCTTCATTAACTGTTTTTGTAGTCAGTAGATTAAAATAAAGAAAATAAAAATGTCATTTTGTTATTACAAGTACCCATAGGTATTGGCATTGACGCGCGAGACAGTAGAATTGATCATAATTAATAATCAAGGTCCAATGTGTCAATGTGTAAAGAAGTTATCTCGTTTATAATAATAATAATAATAATAATGTATAAATGGTGCTGTTTTATATCACACTCATAAACATCTAGGTACTGCTTAGTAGTGTCACAAATCAATTATTATTCCTTCAACTGCATTGCGTTTTTTGTTCTAATTATTTTTCGTAATTAATGTGAGTGAAAAGTGAAAAGCGCTGAAGTTTGTTGTTTAACAACAATATACCTACTTATTTACCTATAGGTAGTAGGTAATATAATTAATTAAGACTGGCTGTCAACACTTCATTAGAGCTTGATAAATAATTCAATTTTCTAGACATTTTACACTGATATTGCATGCAGTCTAAATCAGATATAAATGATGCGTTAGGCGAGTAACCCGACTGTTTATAATATTTTATTTTATTTATATACCTAGGTAGGTATATACCTAACGATTGAAAATGAATATGATTGCATTTATGATTTATGATAAACAAATAGAATAATTCAGTTTTTATTTATGAAAATGCTTTGATGTGATGGGAATCGTTGAACTCGTCAGATGGATCAATGTTTTCTTCGTGACTGATTTGTACTGGCAGTTTAACAAATTAACAAACACAAATATATTCGGATCGATGAGTGGCTCTTCTGTTCTTCAGCAGCAGCAGCAACAGTGCAGTTGTAACAGTGCGGCCATATTCAAGATCAAAGCTGTCGCCCATTAAAAACTTACAATACATTTTCGGTCCCTTTTTTCGTGATCTCTTTCTTCGTCTGTCAAATTAAATAAATATAGTTAAAAGCCCCGGCCACCACTCTCGAAATTAAAGTCATCCGCTGTTGTCGCATATATAGGTACCTACTACCTGTTTGTACGTATACGTATACCAAATTTTTCTTCTTTTTTACCATCTCGCTGTCTCTTTCTGAACGCACAAGCTACGTTATATCCGTATTAACATAAAATCCTTATAATTCACGGTGTAAGAAGCCACAGAATAAATTAAACAACACACACACACACACACGCGCGTAGAGGTATAGTCATCAGTGGGGCAAAGCGGGACAGGGGACAAGACATGCGACGCGGGGTAACTTCGCATCATCTTCTGTCTGTCTGTCTGTCTGTCTGTCTGTGTGTGTTTGTTGGCCCGGACTCTTCTCCACCGGACGGTTCGGTAGCCGAGGATAAAAACAAATTCCACAGTCGTTACCATGACGACCGGTTAAAAAACCCCATTGTTGGCCGAAACGAATTCAAAATGGCGGCGAACGGGTCCCGGCGACGTCACCAAACCACCACACAACGATGATGGGCAATTTGGTAACAGTGATCCTTTTCGCAATCAACATGTTGGTATATAAATACGTCATTAATTTAGATTTGCTGATAAAAGATAAAACAGTAGCAACACTAATTTGATTATTATAAATATCTCTCTCATTTACTAACGTCAAAAATTGATAATTATTCGCCTTTGATATATTAATTATAGGTAAATAACCTGCTTGCCACTTTAGCACGTTTATCAATGAACCTATGTATGTCAGCAATTAACAAAAACATAAAAATTAACAACATTTTCTAAACATATCCGTTATGTAGTAAATCTTGATTTAATTCTTCATGTATCCATCCGACAAGTTCCTTAAATTTATTTTCTATATGATAACAAACTTTAACCAGAAATACTGTTTCAATTAGTATTGTCCAGGCTAGCATTTGAAGGTTTTTGAGTACCACTGTTTGTTCTCGGTACAAACGTACGTACATACGTACATTACAGTCTTTGACACATCAATAAAGCTATTATTCTCCCGCAGTCATCTTTCTCCGGCTCGTTGGCCTCTGCATCGGTCTGTCTCGGTATCATGATTGCGGCATCAACGCTTTCGATCTGACCATTTATTTCGATCGTACGTACCTATATTTTTTATAAAATATATTTATCATACATCTTTCGCCCTAGGGGATAACCAAAGCTAAGATATAATACAGACAGCGGTTCTATTCTGCTTTGCTTTGCTTTGCTTTGCTTTGCTTTACTCTCTGCACTATACTCTACTGTAGGTACTGCATTGCGAGTCTCTGACCGAACAGATTTTACTTTAGTGCTTTTGGAATGTACGAACGTACACACACACACACACACAACAGCCACTAACAATACTTCTTCTTTACTCAGTCTGTGTGCATTTTCATTTGTTCTTATTTATTTCGTTAACAATCAATGCTTGTTATCAATAGAATTTATATCGATAACTGATTGTATTTACCATCTTCAAATACTTTTTACAAGACTGCAACGATGGGAAAATAAAACTGCTCAAAATATTTAACACTGTTAAATGATCTAAATATGTGTCTTGTAATGTTCGAATTCATCATTTTATTGATAAATATGTGACACTAATAACCACGAATTCAAAAGACATATTATGTCAATTCATCACGTTTTCCAAACACGCACTGTTCTTTACAGAATCGAAAAACGCTTTTTAATAGCTTTATTATGCGCAATATTTAATACAAATATATAGTTGATCTCTATAGGTACCTACCTATATAGTAGGTAATAATCAATTGACTTATAATTAGAGTGCTCCTAAATTCTGTTTTGGAACAAGTACCTACAAATGGGTGGGCGTGTAAAAGAGATAATAATAACAACGACGGTAGATATGTACATGCCTGTACAATGTATGTATGTATGTATGTATGTACAGATAGAAAGTTGAATATGTTACGAGGGTGGGGAAGAAAAAGAATGCCAATATGCTTTCACATGGCACAGATTCGTTCGTTGCACTTCTATTTGATATGATTCAAATATGTTATGTGTCTATCAAAAGATGACCTTCACAGTGACCTCAGCGTTGAGTGACAGCGAAATGAAGTCGTTTGCAAAATGCATTGCAAGTACCTACCTATGTGCATTTGTTTACTTAAAACACGCACCAAGGTTGCCGTCATCTGATGGTCATCATCATATCCTAAAATGATGAATACCTCATCAGTGAACGATTGTTAAAGTGACAACAGAGAGATTAAGTGCGGATGTCTTGAAATAGTTTTGCTTGGCGATAATATTGGACGTTGTTTTGACGGAACCAGACACTACAGAGTATCTACACCAACGAGGGCTACACGTTGTAATCAAAATAATTGACGATTAAATTATAGCTAGTTCGGTCGCCTACATATATTTCAATCTGGATTTATCGCGGCCGAACACTGTCGACCTGCAGATATGTAATTACGTGCTTCCATCAATAATTTACAGTATGCTTATGTCATGAAGTACCTACATACATATCTGCGTTCACAATCCAGCGAAAGAGGGTGAATTTAACACAACATATGTAAATTAAAAAAAAAAAAATTGCTTAAATCCAGTACCTAAATGGTTGGCGTGTATGTGCGTAATTTCGTACGGGTCGCCCCGATGCACGTTACTGTCAATCTGTTGACCGTAGCACCATGGCATTATCTAATTTTCATCATTACAAAGTGGAGTGCGTCGTAGACATTATCCTGTCCGCGGCGCGCTTGCTTGAAGGACACTACAAATCGTTGTAGGTTGGTTGGTTATATGGATATATAACAACCCACGCCAAAGTGAAAATTGCACTATGCATTGCGTGCCGCCGGGAATCGAACCGAGTTCCTGTAAAAATATGTGATCCTTTTGCACGGATCTTAACGAAATGAATTTAGTGCTTGAGGCAGAAGCGCCGAGTGCATCACACATACATACCTACATGCGCGCAACTAGTTTTGTCGATGGTTAGTGCCTATAGAGATTGCAGTCGATGATTGTACATGGGACCAGCCGCGGTCCTGATCCTGATCGCTGTTGTGATGTATGGGCTCGGCCGCAGGCAGTGGCCGCATCAATCGACCGTTGTCTATAATCTTTCTATCAAAACTGAACTGCCTGATGCATACAGATCAAATGCGTGATCTATTGATATACGTATGTATGTATGTACCTGAGTTTCAACCGCGGGCGAAGCCATCATCCGTTCTTCCCATTGGTCGCGCTCCAATCGAGAATGTCCGCTATTGCTGATTTGCATAATTCGCTAAATTCTACACACTGTAATATGCATTCATTTTATGCGTCGTGGTCCTGCATTAATACTTGCATCATCAGTCGCTTTTCTGTCATGTTATACATATGTATGTACCAACATTTTTGTGTAATCTTTCTTAGTTTTGTTTATTCTAATATGTATATATTTTACAATATACAATACACAATTCTTTGTGTTTTCATATATGTATGTATATATGTACATACATACATACATATAGTTACTATACGGCTGGTTTGTGTATGTAAGTACTAGTCGTATGTGCATTCCATTTATCATTTAGGATTCCTGCCATCGGGCGTACTGGCCTAAATGATACCTTTGCGCTTCAACTGTCAGTCATATTTTAACTTTCAATCAGAGAGTCTAAACCACTGGATGGAGAGTCTGTGCTGCATACATCGACATCTCGTGGCCTCGTCCTTAACCTCTTGGCGACTGAGTTCAAGTTTGCGTGCAAATCGAAATACTTTGTGCAATATGAACAGCACATGTATAATGCATGGTTATTATTAGCTTTTATTAGCAATAATATTTTATTATAACTGCATACAAAATTTCTATTTGAGTGCAGAAGCTAGCTTTATATGTTTTGGAATGAATATTTTGTAAATATTAATCTGTTTTGTTTTGCAAAAGTAGTAGGTATTAACACCTGTTCTCTTCGAGGACGATTTGAAAGAAATTAATATTTAGTTATTCTTGTATGTACATACATACATACAACAATCCTCTGCTATACGTGCCATGACAAAGAGTGTCTGCAAAACATTTCTTTTTATCATATAGGTACCACTCTCTGTGCGAATATGTATATATTTTTATTTTGTGACTTGCTATTATGAAGAGGACAAATAAATAAATACTATGTAGCTAGCAGCCGTAGCCACTGTGTTTGATGAATAAATACATTGCTGTTTATTACTTGTTGTCATTGCAATGGTGTGACGCCTCTAATGAATGACACACCGGCCGGCGAACTGATCTGATTGCAATTCAATTGCAGCACCGTCTGTTTATCCATTACCTTGAATAAACATAAAACTACGTCCGTCTGTCATCAATTATTCAGCGGCTGCGACACTTTTTCACTTCCAAATCGTCTTTGTTGCTGTTTCAAATTGTTATTATAGCAGCTCTCAGCATATGATGCAGTAGGTATTATAACAACAGCTCGTTAGTTATACCTATGTATGTATGTATGTATGTGTATCTGTTGAAAAAACATCTAAAACTTTATTTACACTATTGGTTTGTCTTTACCGTGTTTAATTCACACGGAGGATGGTAATGAAATAAATACAAAGTTCTTGGGGTTCTCGATACATACATACATTAGTTTCTCCCTCAAGCAAAAACATTCTAATGACACTGTATAATTCTAACGACGTATCGTTAGATGATCCGTGTGTTTATTAAACAGATGGCAATTAAAGAAGAATTCTGATTACTATTTAACATACAATTAGGTACCTTTTCCGAGCACAAAAAGCTTCAGACGAATGTAATATTAATAGTTAATAAAATGTACCATGTCAATCTATCAAACGGAGACAATAGGAACCATCATATTTAAAAGCCGCTGGTGCGACGAAAATTAAAGATTTTTTTGTATCCACCGTATCCACTGATGGTTACCGCCGTCAAACCTGTATGCAGATATTCGGCATCAAAAAATCGTCGATCACACCGTCAGAATTTAAACTGGCCGCGAATGAATGTCAGCGTTCGGTAACGAAGGGATGGAAATATTTCGAAATGGTGACAGAAAAAGTGTCGAGGCTGCAGCGGTCTGCAGGGGAATGCTGCCGCGGCTAAAGAGACCAAACTGGAATGCAATAACACACGAATTCCATGTAAACATAGACAAAAACCAATGCGATGGAATATCTAGTAATATTATTGGACTGTATGTATGTATGCATGCATGCATTTTGGTATGTATTATTATAGGTATGACCAGCCACAAAAAGTTTAACCATCCGGAAAATTATTACAGACAAATTAAACATTATTCTAATCTAATGGAAAACAGTTTACTACAATTACTTTAAACGATATAATTTAAATAGTTAAAAACCGTCAATAATGACGCTGTACGTAGTACAGAAGAGCTTAATGGTGCATATCTGTAATTCTATAAAGGTAACCTGTATAATGGTCTATAATTCGTTAGTGAATATATTTTAAAACATAGTTTATTGCATAAATTAAGACCAATGTTTGATATACCTATTTAGTAATTTATTTTAGAAAAATTCGTTACACGTCTCCCTGAGCGTCAAAAAAATGCGTCTGTATGAAATTGAACCAGTTTCAATTAATTTAATACTTAAACATATATGTATGTAGGTATATCTCGCCCAAATGAATAATATTTAAAATATATTTTTGTTTATCTTAGGTGCGAGTAACAATCCTCGACAAAAATGATAGTCCACCATCGTTCAAGGACACGCCGTTAAAATTCTCAGTGTCTGAAGATTTGGGTCCTGGCCAGCCGGTGGCTACGCTGAAAGCTGTGGACCCGGATACACTTGGACATCTGGAGTACACTCTCGTGTCCGGCGATGATGGCCACTTCGCTCTCGACAACACCGGCCTGTTGCGCCTCATGGATTCGTTGGATCGCGAGATTAAAGATGTCTATAAACTTTTGGTGCGAGCTAGTGATGGCTTGCAGCATACCGATACTACAGTTACTATACAGGTAGGAATACTAATACAGCGTAATATTTCAACAAATATACCTATATGACCCCTGGAATTTTAGTAAGAAAATCATGTACTGGCCACATTAGATATATGTATATTTTTTTATTATTATTATTATTTTTTTTTTTGAATACGTGTATTTGTAACTGTCCAAATAAGCCTGTGGGATTGTATCTAATGCAAGTAGTCCTCAGGAGCCATAGGTCTATTGTAAACGAATGTTTCTTTTTTGTTATGACGCACTTCATTGTGAATTTGCGAACCGCATCCTCCTACACTACAAAATTTAATTTCACTAATGAAATAATTATAGAGGGCCTTTCTACAAAGCTATTATATAAGTGTATTAAAAAATTATGTGGAAAAAAACCCACTATAATTAAGCACGTATACGTGTGGATTTTAATATTTAAATTAAGTATGAACATTATGATTGTTGAACACACACATACACATTTATATATATATATATATATATATATATATATATATATATATATATATATATATATATATATATATATATATATAGCCCTGTATCTTTCATGATGTAAAGGCTGCCATCTTGGATAGATCTCCCTTCCGCTTGTACACGTATTTAAATCTAACGAGTCCGGAATGTACGGCGAAGCCTACAGCCACTGCCTTCTTAATCCCACATCGGAAATTTATAAGATTCCTTCCTAACGAACTCTCTCGCAAGCGAAGCGCGCCTTCCTTGTCTTTTATAAGCCAACAAATGATCTTATGTCCGTTCGTTTGTTCGTTTGTCTGTCTGTCTGTCTGTCTGTCTGTCTATCTGTCTCACAGTAATAACAATATATTAGTATCTATATTTGATTTCAAAATACTTTAAGCAAATTGTATTAAAAATGATTTTCAAATGTATTGAATGAAAACGGGTCTGAATCCGGCACTGATGGGAATGACCATCACAGTCAGATAGCCGGCGTTGTCTGTGGTGAGATAGATGCTTATCAAAAGTCATGTCCTGGAGCGAATCCAGCTCGAATAATTTATCTGGAAAGCCGTGCCGAGGCGCTTTTATTTGTAACATGTCACACGCGTGCAACACGATCGAGCCATAGCTATACACCTAACGGACGAACAAATGCATAACACAAGAAGAGATTAGTATGTACAATACATACATACATATATGCGTTGCACCACTAACCATACTAGGTATACCTATGCGTGTGTTTTAAGTACTTTTTCCAAAAAATTTAATGGTACACGTCCCATGTGTCTTTGATCCCACGTAATGAACGGAAATGGTGCACATTTTGAGCAATGGCATCTAGTATCACATTATATCTCTCTCTTTCTTAATGAACTCGCTGTTATAGGACATACACACACACACACATGAAACGGTTAACGAATATGTCTGGCTTGACTTCGGTGTAGGCTAATTTGTCAGAATTAATGATGTGTAATAACAGTGCTTTAATTAGGTACATATATCCTTGATTGTAATGTGCGAGTTTCATCTGTTTGTATGACTTACACATACGCACATCTATCTAATATATGTTTAAGGATGTTCACGAGACATATCAAAACGATACAAACTTTTTTTAATTGTTTACACATGCTTTCCACCACATTTTACTGAATAATTGACAAATTATACGGATGAGGACGAAATTTTGTTTGTACCTACTCTATGTAGATACATATTTACTCCTAAATGTATGTTTTATTTTATTTGTTAACTTCCGGCACTTGGCGTTTATTAATCTGCTGTTTTCTATGTGATATGATTTATAGTCGATCGGTCTGAGAGAACGAAGCACTCTTGATCCTGTGCGGGAGATACATGTATCCACGATGATTTTTATGCGAATTAATTGATAATAAGCTGAATGCCGGTTACTGATACCATTTTTCAATCCATCATACTATTTGTACATACAATCACTACACACACATCACTCTGCATGCAAAGCATTTGAAACAAGTAATTGGGGTTTAGTTTTATTCATTTCACACTTTTTATTCCACTGTTTACAAGATGACATCAATTTTCACAGCTTTATGTTAAAATGTTTTTTATTTTTTCATAAAAAAAACAATAATAATAATAATAACAATAATAACAGTTTTGAATGAATATTCGCAATTTTGTGACAAGTAAAAAAAGTGAAATAATAAAACGAATGATATATTGGAATTGAATTTCATTCTTCGAAGTGCACCAATTGAAGCCACCCTGTAGATCAATAAATAACAAGTATTTCATGTGAAAAATATGATTGCGAACGCCCGGGGAGCAAATTAAATTTTATATTAAAAAATGTCGGGTGGTTGTGGAACAAGTGCACGAACGAAGACGGTTGCGTGCATGTGCGGTTCCGTTTTATTTTACCGAACGGTGATTTATTGGTCGCGGTAAACACGACGAACATGCTTTGTGTTATTTATGTACTTATATCGCTGCTCGCACTCGACTATGGATATGCAGTATGCACTGCGAGAATTGCGCACTGTTGATGTGATTTTTAACATATCTATCTATATGTGTACACATACAATAGATAGCTTGATTTTAATCAAATATATACTTTGCTGTGGGAATGAATAAACGTCTGTTCAAGAGGAATACTGTGTTTCATATAAACGGGTGCAGTAGGTATTCGTTGCACTGCGTCGCGGTTACTATTAAATGAATCTAATGCTTCAAAGTACGTATGTACGTCTAATCACTTTATGCAGTAGAGTGACAATGTATGATAAACTACTTATAATACTAGACTATCTCAGATTATTTGTGTACTTAGATACCGGAAGAATAGTCTGCATCCAGAAACAAACCATGACGAACAACCTTTTTTAACATTAGCGGCATAAGTTACCCAAAAATAAATTTTTTATCAATAGATTCAACATCGGATATCGCACCAAAGTACAAGTTTTGTTAATCCAGCTGTCCCTAAACATAATATGAATGCATTTGCCATTAATAATTTTGAATAATTCTAAAACAGGAAATACATATTTAATACTTGTCACAGGTACATGTAAATGTTTATTAACGTATGTACTGACAGTCATTAATTTCATCCGATGAAGTATTAACGGTATTCATATAATTACTTAATCACAAGAGATGTTCTAAACATTTTATTATATGCATACATACATACATACAGTCAGACATAATATGTACATACATACATATATTTAGATATAATAATAATAATAATAATATAAAAACAAATTCATAAATAAAATGGTCGGTGAAATAAATAAATAGAAATACCAGCATGGCTGGGGGATATCAATAGCGTTTCATGATGACGATGACGGCAACATTCAATCACTGTTCGTAGCGGCTCGCAAGACACAACCAAGACAAGACTGCTTAGATTATTAATCAACGGACTACATATACAAACGATTGTTCTAGTGATTTTTATTTTAGTCTGATGCACATCTATATACCTACATACATACATACATACCACTGCACCAGTCTGATATTTGTTTGCGCGCACTATGACGTTCTAACCATAGCATTTATATAGATATAAATATATATATATATATATATATATATATATAATATATATATATATATATATATATATATATATAAGGGTTCACACGATTGATTGATTGATTATTCGTTTTGGAAACAATTAAATCATTTTGAACTCGTTTACTAAATAATTCAAGGCATTATTAATGAAAGATTTGTCCAATGTAATCACGTAAACATACACACTACATATGTATGTTTTGACACAAGTGGGTCGTCGAAATGTGTAAATAAGGAGAGCGACACTAGTAACGCTTATTTATGTGACAAAAATCGCAACCAGGGCTGTCTAATTAGTTCCATGCATACTGTCTGCAATTCATTACATACACAGCGCCACCTTATTAATTAACAATTAATTATGTTCTCTTGCATCACACAGCACGAGGTGTTTGAATAACTGATGCTATATGTATATATTATAGTATAAAGAAACATTTCTTAGTAAATGTGTACATAAACTTGTTATTCGCCATATCGAAGTAAAGAATAAGTGTGTGTAAATAGTATTAATTTGTGCAAATGATCCGTAGCGGTTATAGGGCTAAATGAAGGCAGGTATCCGTCAGACGTTGAGCGACCATTGGAATCTCGTCTAAATTTAATCTGGCCTCGGCACATTCCAATTGTGGCGAGACTTCATCTACTACCTATAGCTAGTCGTCGAAGACGGCCGTTCAGATGTTACTTTTTACACTGCCCCAAAAACTAGTAGACCGCGGCACAGCTTGTCGTCAACGACGGCCATCTGATCCGTGGCCGTTGCTGTGGATGTCACACAACAATTTTTAAATCAAAAGCTATATATGTATGTTTTATGATACTTCATGGTCTACAAAACTACCTAATTTTTACCTTTGGTTAACTACTAACCTTCTCACAATCAGGCTAAAAATTAATTGTATGTTAATTATTTCATAGTACCTATTAGAATAGGTAACAACATTTATACTTTTTTAATTGAGCCAACGAATTAAATGTTGTTCATTCACCGTGTTCTCCTGCCGTGATTCCTAGAACCAGAAAAATTGTTCAAAGCAATAAATAAATAAATATTTGGAAGCGTTCTTCTTCTTCTTTTTAAACTTCTTGCCGACAAATACATTTTTATTATAAACTATTTCCATAAATATGTGATCATTTCACATGCCCAAATTAGTACAAATAGAAGTGTGGAGAAGTTAACTAGAAGGAACCCAGTCAGTCGAGTGTTACATACATATGTGTAACATATTATCGTTGTACACGAGAAGAATTTGAGTCCCGCAGTGGACGTGAACGAATGGCTGAGAAATATTCAGTGATATTGATCTGAAGCAACCAAGATCGTACCAAAGGTCACCCGATAGGCTAAGAAGTCTAACAAGAAACGATCTCAAACACACTGCGCGACTTGTGGACCAACGAACAGAAAAACAATACTAGTAGAGAATAACCACCATAGCTATTATATGTATGTATGTACGTTAGTTTGTTTCTTTGACAAACATTATATTACAAAACGTACATTACCTTGCAGTGTATCAGATGAAAAATCTTATTTAAATCATGCTATGCGACAACAACTAAACGTAGGTATATTTACCTATAAGAAATGCAAGTGCAAGAAATACATCAGCCGAGGTTTGTTGATTTGCAGCGTGTTTGGGCATTTTTCGAATATGCTATCTGTAAAATCGCGTTCATCCCAATCGTTTATCTTTGGTCTGGCACAGATCCATCAGTGTCCGCAAATTAAATAACTAAACGTAACTGTAATAAACCGCAACGCGCTTCATTTCGTTTTCCGCGACATTTCAACATTATTCGTCTGCTCTGCCGCAGTTCATGGTATTCGCTAATTTACCGGACGTCCATGAGATGTATGTACATACATTAATATGACTTTACTCTATACCTATAGTGTACGTTGGTATACATAATTCTTACTGCCTTTTTGCTTTTCTTCATTTCTTTCTTGCACTACCAAATATTTTTACTTAAATGCTGACTGTTTCCATCATTCCTCTCGCCAATTACAATCACAACACTCACTTACTATATACGTACACAGGTATCTAAAACTAAAATTTAATTCATCTTAATTAGGTATACTCTAGATACTTTTAAAAAAATACATATAATCGCTAATTTGCCAAGAATTCTCGCAACGCATCTTTCTTTAAACATCCTAAAAAGAATCCGGTAAATGAACGTATAGTATTGTTTGTCAAACATAATCTTGTAGTAGGTATTAATGACAGGAAACGGAACATTCTTTCATACACGACAAACAAATTACCGAAGTATGTAGGTAATAAAATAAAATATCTGCAGTGTTGTATTTACGAAATAATGTTAATGATTCAATAATTAAATGTATGATAATATTCGAATGGTATTGACTTCATATGTGTATACCTATAGTTGGCTTGGGCTACGTGTTGCGTGCTTCAGTATGGCTTCCATGGTTGGTAGGTAAGATGCTTCCTCTAGATTACGCATCATGGAGATACCAGTTCTTAGACGTCTATCAAATTTCAAGCAATTACAATGAGAGAGCCATTTAATAAAAACTGGTTATTATTTAGACTCCAGGCCTAAATCAACCATTTAAGATAATGCACTAGATTCACTGACAACAATCATGTATTACATTGTACCTACCTATCTACCTATTCCAATCCTCTGATGTCTACAACTACTACTACTACTACAAAAATACATATTTAATTATTTCGATACAGTTTTGCAATTAAATATAGGTATACTTAATTAAATATTAAGTGAAATGATTTTCATCAAATTAGAATAAAATAAAAAATAAATTATAATTGAGGAATTTGATGTATCTAGTTATAAAATGAATTACCTCCATAACAGCACGTTACAATAGTTAGGTAGGTATATAATAAATGTATACGCGGGTATTAATATATCACAATTTATATAGTAGATATAATATAGGTACCTATGATAATAAATCATAGTCAAGTTTTATTTGAGTATGACTAGAAAAATAGTTTTAAATCTAAAGTATGTTCTATTATATAGCTTTCCAGAGTTTGATGTTGTTATAATTTGCATAGCTATAGTATAAGTTGGCGCGTCCCACGTTCATCACCAAACACAAATGGGAATTAAAATAATATTAATCTCCCGCTATTTATGCAGCTGTTTGCACAAATGCTTGTCACGACGACGACGACGACGACGACGGCTGGAATTATCATATGATCCAACAAATTCTCTTTCTTTTGTTGCAGGTTACAGACACCAATGACAATCCACCAATGTTCCTCGAGAGCGCGTACTCGTTCGACATCCCTGAGAACGCAGTACGAGGCTCTCGAGTGGGAACTGTCGCTGCGTCCGATCCTGACCAAGGGCTTAACAGCCAGCTGACGTACACCGTCATCAGCGACTGGGCCAATGATGTGTTTTCTTTGAACCCTCACACTGGACTTTTCACTCTTACTGCACGGCTAGATTATGAAGAAGTAAGTTTTTTTTGTTCGTTATATTATTATTTTATTTAGATAGGTAATATTTATTGACCCTGAATAAATTTAAAAACAATTCGATTATAAATAAGCATTTTCTGTTTCAATGCTTTCGTCTCGTTTTATAAGTAAGCAGGATAACTTGATAATACTTAGCAACAATGGTAGGTCACTCCATGCGTAACGATATTTGTTTTTAGTGTCATCTTAATTTGAAAATACGAGCTTTATAAATTCTGACACGAATGCAGCTTATAATAACACATCGGTAAATCATTATATATATATATATATATATATATATATATATATATATATATATATATATATATATATATATATATATATATATATATATTGCGAAGTTTCTAAAATACGCTCAAGTACGTTGTCGCTTACATTATTGTTAATTTATCATACCAACAAAGATAACTTTAAATATATGCATAGTTTGTATTTAACAATATTCCCATACCATTGTCAAATTCATGATGCAGTTGATTTCCCATAGCGGTCAGAGCATGTTGGTCAGGTTGTCAAGCAAGTTTACGCGCTCTGTCGGACATTTTCGGAGTAGTGACAAAGTTGGTTTTGCTTTGGCCGTTCCGGAAACACGTCACTCTCAAAGAGTTCTTTGTCTTTGACCACGACAACGACGACGAACGATCGAAAATCACTTATACGTTTTTGTCATTCACCCGAATTCATATCATATCAGCCTTCTTTGTTGACCATCTTCAACTGTTGTTTCTGATTTTATTTATTATTTACTGGTCACTTCCTAGTCATTTCACAGTCTACCGCTATTACATCATTTGAAGAACGTATAAGAGAGTGATGTGGTAGCTACGTCAGATATTCTGATAAATTGTAACCTGCTTAGAATGAAAAGCAATACGAGTAGTTGTCGTGGTGGCAAACACCAGTCTTGCAGCAGAGAATAGTTTGACTTTTTATAGAGAGACAACTAAGTGTCACAGATCAGGTCGCCTGGAAATAAAACATTGCTGCAAGTTTTTAGTTGTTGTTGTAGTGTAACACAGCGTTTCCCAAACATTGCTTGATGTTGTTTGAGAAACGTCCGTTGAACGTACATATGTATGTATGCTTTCTTAACTATTTGTCAAAATGGCCTATCGTTGCATTATAGCTAGAAGCAACGGCCATAAATTGTGATCATCTTGTCAGTATAATTGTCCGTGGACTAGTTGTAGCGGCTTGGCTTGCACCGATAATATTATGAGTATAAGTATCCTTGCTTATCTATAGCTCCCTTGCGGTCACTTTTTATAACATTGGCCATAGTCTCGGCATATCGAGCTCGATTTTATAATAACCTCTACTACCTATGTATAAAGTTTTCTCTGTTTTTAAATTTTGTTTGATTTACTGCTCAATGATTGCACGATTTCCAGCACCAGAAATCGTTTGTACCACAATGCAAAAAGATAAACGTTAACCATCCACATCCGGATCTTATTATCGCTGGAGGTTTTATGAATATTTTATGAGACACATTCTATTAGGTAACCATGACGAGTCGATACATAATATTTTAATAATCACCAGTCGATTGCTGCTCCAATTATGGATACATACATATATACTCGTATATATATATCTTCAATTGACTTTGTTATTTATCCTTTCAATATTTATTCTTTACACAATTCTCGGGGGTTTTTTTGTTGTTGCTATATGTACTATTAAAAGAATATAATCTTACTTTTCTTATTATCTTTAATTGGGTTAATACACGTATTTATTATAATGATAATAATAATAACATAATCAGTGTACAACTTATATGGAGATATCAAACTCACATATTATGCAGTGGCTGATTCAGAATCAAATGAAATACAAATGTAACCCGAATTTATTTTGGTTTAATTCATTCGAGTCTGTTACAATAAGAAATGTATCGTTCAAACTTATAAATATTTACTGGTTGGATTTTCAACAGCAACAAAAATACGTTTAACATAAATGAATATTCTAGTCTAGTACGGTAAATTACGTGTTAAACGATTACTAGGTACTGTATATACCTACTACATATTTGTCTGCAAAAAAAAATACATTTAGCTCAGATAACTAATAGTCTGGTCCCTTTAATTTCCTATGAACGTGAAGAAATACAGTTTAATAATACAATTTGATATTTTAGGTACAACACTACATTCTGGTGATCCAAGCTCAGGACGCGGGTCATCCACCGTTGTCGTCCACTTTGACAGTGTACTGTAATGTGTTAGACTTGAACGACAATGCGCCTGTGTTCGATCCAATGTCGTACAGTAATGAAATCTTCGAGAATGTCTCGGTTGCAACAGCCATCGTTACTGTAAGCGCAACCGATATGGATTCTGGTGAGTTGTAATTTGTTGCCATTTAAAAACAATTCTCAGACGTCTAATGATGTGGTAATTGGTTTAATTATCATTGTAATTAAAAAAATAAATGTTTCCAATTGGACATTCCTCCGCCAAAATATATAAAAGACCCTCATGTGAGCTTCTCGGAAAATGGAGCGCGCGCGCGACGAACCAACAACGCGACGTTCTCAAAGCCTGTTCTTCGAATTGTTTACCAGTTTCTTTTGTTGGAACTCAACCTAGTTACTTGACTGTCCATCGAGCACGATTTTATTTACACAAGTATTAACTTTGTTACTGATAACTCGGGGATGATTTTTAATTAGGTACATTCAAATTCATCTAATCATAAAATATTTTCTGATTAATTTAACGGACCCCCCATACACCACATCTCGTAATTGGTTATGATAAAATTCAGTCGTAAACAGCAAAATGCTTTGATAGTCAAAGGGCGCGTCTCAGCGCCGGGATCGCGTCTTTATTACAGGGTTCGATTTCCTTGTTTGAAATACGCGTTCACAACGGGGGAATCATGTGTGGCGAATACGTTGTTCTCAGCGTAATAACATACTATTACGGTATACAACAATAGCGCGTCGTGGTGACATACGACCTCTTCAGGTCTCTCACAGAATACTCTGTGTTTTTGTTTTCTCCGGTTGAATTCATCAGCTTTGTCAAACCCGAGTAAAGACATTTTATTGCAATGTGTGTGTGTGTGTGTGTCTGTTTTTATTTTAAATGTGTTTTGAAATAGATGTATAAGTTAGAATGATTAGACATTGCTTTGCAAGTGGAATATAGCCGATAATTAGAGGTGGTATCATGTAGGTAGTTGTTGTCATGTAGTTGGTCTATGTAAGTAAAAGAATACCATATATAACTATACGTATGCACAGTCTATGGATGGATGGATACTATTACTAACGAGCGATGCAAAACACCGATGCTACTAGTCTCGTATGTATGTATGTATGTATGTATGTACTCTTCGGTTCGGGTGATCATCTGATCAAAGCAAAATTCTTCCAAGTAATGGAGTCACATATAAGGCTATTTTACCCGACTTGTAGAATTATTGCTCATATAAACGCAGTGGTGGACATACTTCAAAATATTTACACTATTTGTTGGAAATGATTTCACCATCATTATCTAAATGAGTTTCATTTACGTACATCAAATCATTTCAAATAAACTACATTCCGCTTATTTATGCGTTAGGTATATAGTATTAATAATAGTGTAACTATATGTTATTTTATCCATAACAAACATTTGAATCTTGTCTATTATTATTATTAATAATTTGCAATATATAAATTTCAAATAAATGTCTTAAGAATCGAATGATTAGTTATAAATTCTGTAGCACACCTGATACTTGTTAGGAATGTCCATACGACTTATTGCACTTACGTGTGTAAAATGATTTTAGTAAAATAAAATTGAAATCCGCCGGAACAAATATATCATTTAAATTAGTGTATAACCACTTCACATGTAGCCCCCGTTTGCAATTAAGAAATGCTACGACACTGATGATGTCATTTTACAATACCTTTACGTATGCCACATTGTGTATGTATGTATGTATGTGTGTGTGTTGAACGATTCTGTGAATCGTACAACTTCTTTTTACAGCCGTCAGACGACGAGACCAACTATTAATTTTTAATGTTATTCTTAACACATTTCATATTTAACATTGCTTCTTCGCGTCTGCACAATGCGAACAAGTTTCGTATTAACATTCGCGCCAATATCACGAAAACAAACACAACCACAAGCATTTAAATATCACACAGTGTTATTTTATTATCGTTATCTAGTAGATATTTATAAGAAAAACTATCTGATATGCAGCTTTAATAATGTTTCTACAAATTACAAAATAAAATGCTGCTTAATTGTTAATCAAGTGCAATTTTATGCAATTTATATTTATCTGTTTTCAACATAAATCTACAGTCACCACCTTAATCATAAAATGTTTCTAAATACGAAGAAATATTTGATTGCAGGTGAAAATGGCCGCATCGTGTACAGCATCACTTCGGGAGATGAAAGGGCTGACTTTGAAATTGCTGCAAATGGAAGTATTCGAACTAGACATCTTTTGGACAGGGAAACGCAGAGTTTATACAATTTAGTCATCACGGCTACGGATCAAGCACCAGCAACCAACCAACGTCTTTCGTCCACGGTGCAGGTTAATAATTGATATATATATATATATGTGTGTGTGTGTGTGTGTGTGTATGTAAGTAAGGATCGTATTTATCAAAACAACACGAATAGTTAATATTTGCATACATTTTGTTCGTGTTCGGTAAACAAATTAATAAAATATTTTTTCCACGTCTCTGAATTAAAACACACATTATTATGTGCTGGTGCGAGGTGTTGAATTCATAGAGCCGTATATTTGTTTAGTCGATAAGTTGAGTGTTTGTTCAGTGATCCCTGTTTGGCCGGCGATCCAAACGTAAATAGTACATCACCAATCACCATCATGTAACCACAGCACAACCACCACGTTGTGTCTTCATCGTTGCTTCCACATTGCGGCGGCAACTTAAACATGACTGTTGAATTTATTGCAGGCAGCTAATACGATTATACAAGAAACATCGAAATTGGTTATTCATTATTTTTTTTTTACTTGTATCAAATTTAATAAAATTACAATTGTTTCGTCTGACTTTGATGCTACCAAACCATAACGGTCCGCATACTAACATTTAATTAAATTCGGTTGTTAATTAACATCATATTGTTATATATGTTCGCGGCAATGTCTTTTAGATTTCGATAAATAAGTCTTATTGTGATTAGAATGAAATTTTATTAGGATACATTCATTAGTATTATTGAACCAATCTTATATACTATACTCTAATGATTTAAATTCTATTATAAATGTGTACATGTGTGTGTGTGTGTGTGTTCTGTTATAAGTGTATAGGTAGATTCTGTTATTAGAATTCTTCATCGCTTAAAACAATATTTCGCCAGTTCTCGTCAACAATTTATAGAGTTTAGTGTTCATTCACCGCGCAGCTAGACAAGAGAGTACCTACATCGTTAAAAACAATGTATTCACGATGGAACGCTTATTAATTGGCACTTTAGCCGTATGGTTTGTTTATGACGCTTTACGCACTGCAGCCAGCACAGGACTTTTCTGTTCTTTCTTTGCCCGTCTCTGTCGCGGGTTTCCTCCTGTCAAATTTATCATTTCGTTACACCTTCATTGTAATTTACACCCACATCACAAATTTCTCCTGGATATCTCAAGTTCATGGACGGTCGTGTTGTTCTATGAACGCGTATGTGTACCTATATATATATATATATATATATATATATATACACACGATGTTCAATTTTATTCGTTATTAATTTTCAAAGAAAAAACATCTTCCTCCTCAGGTGACCATAGTTCTAAAAGACGTAAACGACATGTCTCCCGAATTCATCTCCCCCAACGAGACCTCAGTAACTGAGAATATCCCGATCAATACGGTGATCATGGCGGTGAAAGCAGTAGACAAAGACGAAGGCCGAAACGGCTACATTGAATACTCCCTCGCAAACGATCCACTGATGGTCAATGGAGTGTTTTCGCTAGGCCCAGTGGATGGGCTGCTGCGCGTGTCTGGCCGAATTGACCGCGAACTCAAGAGTAATTACACGCTACTGGTGACGGCGAGGGATCGGGGTGAATCTCCCAGAGCTACTCAGACAAGGCTGTACGTCAAAGTGCTGGATGAAAATGATAGCAGTCCTGTGTTTGATCCGAGACAGTATAGTGCGTCCGTGGCTGAGAATGCTTCTATTGGAGCTAGTGTACTTCAGGTGGCTATTATTACTAATTAAGAAATCACTCACCGTGCGCACGTATTAGCAATTCAGGTTATTTATCTGTTTCAGGTTTCAGCAACTGACATCGATGAAGGTTTGAATGGTCGCGTCCGTTACTCTATCAGCTCGGGTGATACAAATCGCGATTTCAGCATCGCTGAAGACACCGGTATTGTTCGCGTTGCAAAGAACTTAAATTACGAACGTAAATCGCGGTATTTGTTAACAGTACGTGCGGAAGACTGTGCGGGTGATATTAGTGGGGAAGATGTGCGGTCGGACACCGCTGAAATATCTGTGTCCGTGTCGGATATCAATGATAATCCGCCGACGTTTCTTGATTCGCCGTACTTGGCTTACGTAATGGAGAACGTTATTCCGCCGAATGGAGGGTATGTGATCACGGTGCAAGCCTACGACGCCGATACGCCACCATTTAATTCCTTGGTGAGGTATTTTATCAAGGAGGGCGATACGGATATCTTCAGAATTAATGCGTCCACGGGGGAAATTTCTTTGTTGCGCGCCCTTGACAGAGAGATTCAAGCCGAATATACATTATCGCTAGTTGCTATGGATACTGGTGAGTGTTTTTTTATTATTTCTCTTGGGGGTTATATATTATAAGATTGCGTTAAAAAGTTGGTATTTTGCTTTTTTTTTCAATTAGCTACTATTTTTATCATGAATAAAATAAGATTGCTGCATGAATTATTAACTGTTAGTTAGATACAACATTTTCATACTTAAGAATCATTTTGATTCAGATATTAAAATGAATAACATTTTGTTTAAAAATGGATACATAGTTTATGTAAATTATAATTTAAAATTTGTAAAAACACCAAATATGATTTCCTATTTTGTTGTTCTGGTGTTAAATTCTCATTAGTATGTCAGCACGGCACGGCACGGCACGGCATAGCATGGCATGGCATAGTAAAGATTGCCGTGTTGTTCCTAAAATTATAAATCAATCAAAACGCAATTTGTAAAATCTCACGCCAATGCAACATAAACATAAAAGCGTCTCGGTATATGCGTACTTATATAGATTAAGTGTGTATGTACATACATACACATAGTTTTATATGCTGGTGGTGGTATTAGTGGTGGAGGTAACATTTTATGTGTACCTATAGAAGAGAAGTAAGCCGTCAGAGAGACGGCGGCATATTGTAATTATCACTCGAGCATGTGTTGCTTTTAATCGCCGTTCATAATGAGCTACATTCACATCACATCTTGGCGCTTCCGGCACCGGAAACAACCATATCTTTGTCTAAAAGCGCGCGCAGTTTATTCTAATTATTAAAGAATTTACCAGTCAGCGTAGGAGTTAATGCCGATGGTTAAATTATATTCGTGTTTTTAATCAGTTGTTGTTCTAACTAAGGCCAATGAAAGGATGAGTTAAATGTTGTATACAAATTCGTAGGGTTTTTTTTTCTATTAATGAAACTTAATAAATATCCTTGGTATACTTTTGTTGATTTAAAAAGAATTGTTCTAACTCCGGATACATGTTTTTTGGATGTGTTGATATTAATTAAATGTCAATAAGTACGCGCGATATAAGGGTATGTCTGTGTGTTCGTCAAAGCGAATGCAAGTCACAGAAAGTGTTGAGTCTAATGGCATATAGAATTGCCAAAGTGTAGAATTGCTATTGAGCATGATGATCCGCCAGTATTCGAAATTATTGACATCTTTGTATATAAGTTATTGTTATTAAGAGGTTGAATAGTTCAACCATTGCCGTTGTCTTCGATGTCTTCTATTGGTTTAACAAATGCATGAATTTTTTTGGCATTTACCAATTGCTTAAAGTGTACAAATATGTATGCTTATAGATAGCATTGGATCAATGCTGATAGGGTCTTGGTATGCAAGCGTGATTTGTCATGATCCGGGTGTTCTCACGAACTCCCGCTCTTTTGCTTCGTCGGTATCCCCGTGCTCGATTACGATCTACATTACCGATTGTAATGGCCCCGACTATTGCTGACTAACAAGTGAAGCACTTAACCCCGCGACCAAGACAAAGAGTCCACTTGTGATCGCGGCCCCGTACCCGCCATCGACTTCTTGCTTCAGTAAACACAAACATGCAAACACATTACCGTAATGAAATTATTCGTGCTGATGCAGCACATTGACGACGGACCACTTGTCTTCTTCTTCTCCATCTCCATCTCCATCGTCTTCTTCTTCTTTTACACTTCATCATATACTTTATTATCATCATCGTCATCTGCTTCTCACCTTTTTCTACGCCCGACTTGTTACCGCGATACAACCATGGTGTTGGGCTTGCGCAATTATTTGACGTCGAATTTTGTACCGTCGCGTGCTTTACAATGTTTTCATTGACTTTCGTTGAGTCACATCAGCCAGGGTTGATCCAATATGCAGTGACTTGTTAATCGCTTAGATGCAACTGAATTGCAATGTAACATACATTGGCACGCATTGCAAGAAGGGTGTGCCTACAGTGTGGGCGCATGTTACATCTTCATGCGACGCTGCGAGAACGCACTGTTTCCTTGTTCCTGGATACACGCCCTGCACTACAGAATCTGCAAGACGCCTACAGTAAATGACATCCATTGATGGCATCAGTAATGTTAAACTTTTTCTGCATATATATATATATATATATATATATATATATATATATATATATATATATATATATATATATATATATATATATATATATATATATATAATTCTAACACAATTATTTGTACGACATTTGATCAATATTCAATAAATTAGAGTCGTCCAAAATGATGGCCTTAAAAGTTTAACCAGCGGTTATTTCTCATGTAGGCATACAATAAATTGTGTATTCTTGACTTGAATCTGTTTATAGATAAATAACGGTATGCGGAGTAACAATAATTCTGTGTAAACCTTATAAGGTCTGATCCGTGCGGAAGACCTGCGGCTGAACTATGTCATAATTTACTATTAGTAGGTACATACATACATTCCTTCATTCTAATGAATCGTAATTGCTCGTAAAATGGCTCAAAATATCGCGTATTTATCACTTAAAACATTTACAAACGTGGCATGAATAATTATTGATAACAAATAGCAACGTGGTTACTAGACTTGCCTCTTTAATTTACATTTGAAATGAACTGCCGAGAATGAACCGCAAGTCAATGCCACCACGTTCATCATACATCACGATTTTCAATTTTTTGCTAATCAAATATTCTTCTTGAATTCGCAATCTTGTAACGAGAAATCAATCAGTCAGTGCCTATGTATGTACTTATATAACAATGAAATGATTGTGTGCCATTTCACAATTTCGTTTTAATGTCTGACTTGGTTCTTGAGTTTGAATCACGATCACTTAGAGACTAGACGGTAGCAAATAGTGACACTCGTATATGAACATACAGCAGAATGAACAATTGCTTCGGACATACACCTGCTGTAAAATCTGCCGACATCTTCACATACATACATACACAACATCTCTTTTACTTTATTATCACACATTAGTTGAAATACCGTGAGTTCATTTGAAGCTGACATAAATTAATTGGTTTTCCTGAATCTGATTTCTTCGTTCTCGGAATTTTTCATTTAAATAAATTAAACACACAATACCTATTATTTCTTGATTAATCATCAAATGCAATTTTGGTCAAAAATAAATTGTCTTTCCTACTAGATTTTATTACAACGTTCTTGGAATTAAAAACACTCTCACACTGCGTTAATATAACGGAGTAATAATAACATAAACCTCGGTATATAAATAACATTAGTTTTTTCTATAAAATAGGTAGGTAGGTATAATTGTTACAAATATTCTCCCTAAAAATAAATTTGCATCCGTTTTATTTCTCTATAATTGTTAGTAATACCAAAAGAGAAGAAAGATGTTGTGATGATGTATGATATATTATTATCTACACAGTAGTTGCCATCTCATCTCCTCCGTGCTCAAGTAGGTAGGTAGGTAAATTGGTACCACTGTATTATTATTAATGTTCGTAAGAAATCTCTAATCGAAATGCGAACAACACAGACAAACCTTCTTTATCTGCTTCGACCGAAATTATGCTAATTATCTACTGCGTAAATTCTTCCTGAATTCATTTACTTATCAATTTATAATTTCATTTGAAATTATTTTCAAAATGACCAACAAACATTGTACCTAGCATAATTGCCTTTTTACATACCGGACAATAAAATCAAATACCTAGTAAATATATATATATATATGTATATGCCTTCGATAACGTAACGTAACGTACATGAATCGTAACATACCTACAGATATGAAATGAACAATCTAAGAAATAATGTTGGTGATCTGCAGCCGCTCATCATAGCACGCCACGCCATGCCATGCCATGCGCGACCTAAACCGCGTAACAATCGTTCAAGGCAAAAGAGCTGATTGCGTAGTTCGTTAGTCTTGGACTCTGTTTCTCCTCCGTCGTCTCTGCTCTGTGTGCTGATGATGATTTATTTATCGTTTGTTATTTGAACTTCCATTGATGGCCGATAGGAGCGCAACGGTTCTTTCCAACTGAATAAAAAAAAAATAATAATAATAATAATAAGAGGAATAAAAGATGCAAGTTCAAGATAGCCGGTCGTTATGCCTTTAAGAGTTTAGAGTCGGCGCGCTTAGGTCCCTAGAAATAAGGCTAGCATATGGTTAAATCATTGAATGTTTTTATATGTAGGTACTAGAATATGTTAATTTGTTCTGGTGGTGTTTATAGAGAGTTTTGCGCAACAAATGCAACGCATTAGATTTTAAACCATTTAAATATACACAATAGACAATTAGAGTGTGATCGGTGTACGCCCAAGTCCAAGATATTCCTATCAATCGAAGATCGGCCAGTCGTTCGTTGTTCGGTATGATGGCTCGCGGCATATCAGAACTAACGAACATTAACATTAGATCATTGTTCGGTCATTGTTGGGTTGTTAGTTACCATGGGCACACCAGGAAACACATTGATTAATTATCATCTCATCACATGGGGGTTTCTCTCATGTCCACACAATATTCAGACAGACAGACAAACGCATCGCATCGCATCACATATGTATGTATGTATGTATGTATGTTATAACAACCTATTCGGCATTCCCCTGTCAGTTCATTTTCTATTTGAAAACTACAAGAGCAGAACAAATCGATTCCATCTTCAAGTCGGGCCCGGGTGTTAATGATTTTTTATTGACGGCTGATGAAATAGTAAAAAATTAATGTGATTCTCTCCGTGATGGGAAATTGTGTGGTACTGTTCGGCCAGAGCCTCTAAAACTGTTCTTCACATGAGGTGCATGATTAATAATGCATCACACAATTGTGACAATTTTCTTGTTAAATGAGGGTACTTCGTTCGATGCACTAATACTTATTACCTCTATAGGTAGTATTTGTGTCTGAACATAATGAAATGAAATGAAACTGTTATCTATTAAAATAGATATTGGTAGGTACGGCTCTGGCCAAAAATAAGTTTTCCTAGATGGGCAGTGACCGGTCCCCGCACAGCACGACATCTTAAAACATTCACTTGTGCGCAGTGGGTTCCCTGTAATTTGTTTGGTTCTTTTCTTAACTCGAATATTCGATTTGATGAAACTTCAAATAGAAATAACTCTGCATGCGAGGTTAAAGATGGCTTCCTGTACCTATGTAACATCACAATATTTATTAAACACATATGCGTATACATGTAAATATCGACGTAAGGATCACTATCAAACATTATTTGAACTCATCATTGATTTATATTTAATAAGCTTTATTTAAATATATGTCATTTTATGAGTGTTTTCGCAATTCGAAAATTACCATTTTTTAGGTGAAAATTTCCAACATATGCATTTTGAATAAACTTCTTACGATTCCAACGATTCGTTGTGAATATGAATTATTGTTGAATACCTAATATTGAAACAAATTTTGAATAGTGAATATTTAAAAATGAAGTAAAATATGCTGATCTTTTTCGAACGGTACCTAAATAATAATTATAGGCTTGGTCAACGAAAAGGTCTTATCTGCGTCATGTGTGCGGGGATGTTGCATGTTTTGTGTATGATGAAAAATGTGGACACATTTTATGTTATCTGCTGTCGCAGAAAATTCCAATGCAAATTCGCAGTGCACTGGTGAGATAGCCGAAAAGTATAGCTGTGCTCCTTCGTTGGTAAGGACGTCCCCGGGGTTGCATCCGTCTGGCGATCCGCTGGCCAGATAGCGTTGCGTTCTTTTTCGACGACCAACCGCGTGCTCGTTCCGGAATTATGATTTTATGAGGAGGACGACCGATAATTATATCGCATGGCCTATCAAAGTGGCATTCCTTGTTAATCCGCGATGTAACGAGTGTGTCAAGCGTCGCCATTGGCGGAACAACCATTCGTCCCCGCCGCGGACCTCACCTATCTTTCTTCATAACTCCTACTGAACTCTCAGTCTTGCTCCACGAACCCCGTTACCCCCTCGACACACAACGACGAGTCTTGAACGGACACTGTCCAGCACTTGAGGAAGCCTCATCTGATAGATGGACGATGGATTTTTACTTGTGGGCCGCGCGCAGAACATTGCGTGGGATTTTCATATTTTAGCCTTGTCATCTTAAGTTTGTATGTACATACATACATAGTAACTAAAATTTCATAAATCTCCAGAAATATACGCACTTTACTATACATATTATTTTTTGTGATGGTCGATCCTTGGTTGGTATAATATAGTATTTCATCGACTCTGTTATTATGCGATATTTTTTATTCAAACCATTGCGTCCGAAGGCCGTGAGAGGATTTGCTCTGCACTGAATATTCATCAGTTATACGACGCACGGACAGACCATCCTATGCATTCGATATCGTACATTCTTAACGTAACTCTGTCCAACGAAATTCTCCGTATCAGAGAACTGAGTTCACGTTGCGCATTCAAAATTAAACAAATCATTGCGCGAAAATACCTCACCATAGAGTTGTTAGCTATTAAATTCAAAACAAAACCCAACCTTGAATTCTATTTTTTTAAATATACTTAGAAAATAATTTTTCCCTCTTATAGGTACATGTGTACCTAGGTATGTATGTACTACATACATACATATACACATTAGTGTGATGTTATTTTTAGACTGTAGCACAATGTATGTACATACTTTATTATACATAATATATGACTAGTTTATAGCTTATAAAATATTTCCTGTTCAACCATATTAGTTTTAACATACTAAATGACCATTACAAATTTAAGGACCAATGATATCATTTTAATAATCAAAAGTAACTGGATAACACTTACAGCTAGTTTTATATCCTACAATAAATAAATTAACGCTTGCTTACAAACACAGCTACTTTGGTGATGGTAAAAAAATATATATATACATATATATATATATATATACGATATGAAGAATTATGTAACGGTGTTAACATTCTTTTAGGCTCTCCACCATTGACGGGTAGTGGTACTGTCCGTGTGGTGGTGCAAGATGTGAATGACCACAGCCCGGAATTTGAAAGACAAGCCTACCGTGCAACCATCGCCGAGAATTCACCCATCAACTCTTGGGTCCTGACGCCCGTAGCCACTGACAAAGACTATGGTCTCAATGCAAAGATTCGTTACAGCCTGCTGGGAGAAAAAGTCGACCGCTTCCACGTAGATTCTGATACTGGAGTCATAACCACCACCATGGGTCTGGACAGGGAAGAAACTTCCATGTACTATCTAACCCTAATGGCTCAAGATTGTTCAGCAACCGAACCCAGAGCAACCGCAGTTAATCTCACCATAGCTGTTATGGATGAAAATGATAATTCGCCAACATTCTATTCGACGAAATATGAAGTATATGTACCGGATAAGACAAAAACTGGACAATTTGTGTTCGGTGCAAAGGCAACAGATATTGATGTTGGAGTCAACAGTCGGATATCATATTCACTTGGTGGAGAACATGCTAGAAATTTCACCATCAATTCAGAGACCGGAATCATCAAAGCTGCTCATGACTTGTTCCTCAATCATGGACAGGCTACAATGTATAATCTTGAAATTGAAGCAACTGATGGTGGCAACATTCCCCGTAAAGCTAGTGCTGATTTAAAAGTGTTTCTAAAACCATCGCACTTATTTCCCAGCTTTACTTCATCAGCGAAAACTCATTTCATTCTCGCAGAAGATGTAGAAGATGGTAAACTGATTGCAAAGTTCAGTGCAACATCTCCGAAAAAAGGTCCAGCTGGGACTGTTCGATTTGCGATTGCTGGTGGCAACGTAGGTGAAGCTTTAAAAATCGACCGGACTACTGGAGAGGTTCTTGTTGCTGGACGTGGCCTTGATTATGAAACTTCACCACAATATGAAGTTTGGGTCGAAGCAAAAGACTCTGATCGACCTGCATTGCGTAGCGTTTTGCAGTTAATTATTAACGTAACGGACGCAAATGATAATGCGCCGGCCATGACAAATACTTTATATAATGCGTCAATACTAGAAGAAGAAACGCCACCACAACTCGTTGTGAAACTAGCAGCAATGGACGCGGATTCAGGTGAAAATGGGCAAGTCATGTTTCGATTGGTCGATGATTTCGAAGGTACTTTTGAAATGGATCCAGACAGTGGGGAAATATATACGAACGTACGGCTGGACAGAGAAGAAATTCCCAGCTATGAGTTAACAGTGGAAGCATTAGATCAGGGTACACCACAATTGACCGGTACCGCAACGGTGCTCGTCACTGTGTTGGACAAAAATGATAATCCGCCTCGATTCACAAGACTATTCAGTGTAAATGTCACAGAAAACGCTGAGATTGGATCGTTTGTAATACGCATCACAAGTTCTGATCAAGATATTGGTGAGAACGCGAACGCAACTTACAGTTTTACTGAAAACCCAGGAAATAAATATTCCATTGATCCAATCAGTGGAAATGTGACTGTTGTGGGACCTTTAGATCGTGAACAGCAGGATGAGTATCTGTTGAAGGTAGCAGCAGTCGATGGAGCTTGGCGACAAGAAACACCTTTAACCATAACCATCCAAGATCAGAACGATAATGCGCCTGAGTTTGAACATTCATATTATAGTTTTAACTTCCCAGAATTACAACGAAGCATTGTGTTTGTCGGCCAAGTGACTGCAACAGACAGAGACAAACAAGGCCCTAACTCAGTCATTTCTTACTCACTTCAACAACCATCCGATTTGTTCACGGTAGATCCGGCTTCCGGAGAACTCTTCAGCAAACGAAGCTTACGCTACAAATACACTCAAATGGAGTCATCCCCTGAGAATATGTATTCATTAACAATAATTGCTACAGATAATGGCAAACCACCCATGTCTTCTGAATGTCTAGTTACTGTTAATGTGGTTGATGCCAATAACAACGCTCCGAAATTTGAGCAAAGGGAATATTTATCGCCAGTGCCTGAAGACGCACCAGATGGTCAACAATTAATAAAAATAACAGCTAAAGACACTTTGGATTATGGCATCAATGCGGAGATAGAATACGCAGCTGTTGGTGGTAATGGAAGTGAATATTATTCAATCGATAAAATTACTGGATGGATCACGCTATCCAAAAAAGTCTACGGCGTAGGAAAAGTATTCTTTCTTCGAGTTAAAGCAGTAGATCGTGGAGTGCCACCCCAACAAGATGAAATTGTTGTCACATTAATTGTTACCGGTGAAAATAAGTTCGTACCGGTGTTCACTGCACTAAGTTACCAAGTAATTGTACCAGAGAATGAACCTCTAAGCTCAACCATTTTAACAGTGAGCGCTGCTGATGGAGATACTGGACCAAACGGTATGGTCCGTTATTCTATTTCTGGCGGAAATGAACGGAAAGAGTTTGCTGTAGATGCAACATCTGGAGCTGTGACAATTCTTCAATCTTTAGACTACGATACCGTACAAGAGTATCATTTAAATATAACAGCACACGATCTTGGATTTAAACCACGCAAAACAACAGCTATGTTAACCATCACCCTTACGGATATTAATGATAATGCACCCGAGTTCAATCTGACCAAATACAAAGCATTTATTGCTGAAAACTCACCTTCTAATACTTTCGTGTATCAAGTGATCGCTAAAGATTCCGATTCGCCTAAAAATGCAATTATCCAATACACAATGGTTGATGGAACCGGACGAGATGCATTCTTTATCGATCTAAATACAGGAATAATTACATCGAAGTTATCGTTTGATTACGAAGAAAATAATGTGTACACCTTAAATATAATTGCATCAAATCCAAATTCAACAATGTACGGTTCCACTGAAGTTGTAGTTCATATCACTGGAGTAAATGAATATTATCCCAGATTCATCCAACCTGTTTTTCATTTTGATGTGTCTGAGTCTGCGGAGGTTGGAACAAGCGTTGGTATCATCCAGGCCACTGATCAGGATTCCGGAGAAGACGGCAAAGTATATTATTTGTTTGTTGGCTCAAGTAATGATAGAGGTTTTGGCATCAGTCCTGACACCGGTGTAATAAGTGTATCAAGAAGTCTGGATCGTGAAACACAGAATCGCGTAGTTTTGACGGTTCTAGCCAAAAACGCTGGAGGAATCAGAGGTAATGATACTGATGAAGCACAAGTGATTATTTCTATTCAAGACGGGAACGACCCGCCAGAATTCTTGCAAAATCTGTACGAATCGACAGTCTCTGAAGGTGCTAACATTGGTGTAAAAGTCATCACTGTTAAAGCCGTTGATAAAGATGTACGACCACAGAATAATCAATTTAGTTATTCAATTATTGGCGGAAATACAGATCAAGCGTTCAAAGTGGATCCTCAGTCAGGGGATATTGAAACAGCTAGACATTTAGATCGAGAAACTATTCCAATGTACAAATTAGTTGTTGGTGGCATTGATACTGGACTTCCGCCACAAACTGGTACCACAATTGTCAAAATTTCGTTAAGTGATATCAATGACAATGGGCCTATATTTGAACCTCCCCAAGTTGTGGGTTATATCGATGAGAATCAACCACCAAATACAAGCATAATGACTTTGGCAGCAACTGATCCTGATTTACCACCAAACGGAGCACCATTCACTTACAAACTAATCGGTGGCCGGCACAAGGATTACGTTTCAGTAGATAAACATACGGGTATTATCAAATCAAAAAGAAGCATTGATAGAGAGACAACGCCACAATTAGAAATACTAATAGAAGTTGAAGATAGTGGAACGCCCAAAATGCGATCACAACATATAGTAACGATCAATATTTTAGATCAGAATGATAGTCCGTCCACACCACGTTCAGTTCATGTTCTCGTGCATTCGTTCAATGGACAAATTCCGATTGGAAAAATCGCAAACGTCCATCCAAATGATGCTGATATCAAAGGTGATTATCGATGCAAAATTTTACAAGGGCCAACCGTTTCTGGGATTCTAACAATTCCCAACGGGTGTGATTTGCATGCATCAGAAATAACACCAGGACAGGGATACTCGTTATCTGTATCAGGAAATGATGGAAAGCATAATAATGTCATTTCCACTGTCACACTTGAATTTCTGGCATTTAATAATTCGACAGTAGAAAATTCAGTGACTGTACGTATCGCTAACTTGACTGCTTCGTATTTTCTTGCGCATCATTATCGTGGATTGCTTGACCTATTAAAATCTACTGTGGAAACCGGTGACAAATTATCATTGTACAGTATTTATGAAGCAGCTAGTGGTCTTGAACTGACAATTTCTATAAGGGGTAACATTGGTTACCGGTCAAAGTTATATGTTATAGAAAGAATATTAAAAAAACGTGAAGCATTAATAAATCTTTTCCAAAGTTCTGGTATTATTATTGGGTATTCACCTTGCGAAATGAATACTTGTGAAAATGGTGGTATATGTAGCGAAGAAATAACTGTTAAAGAAAATACAAAAATAACCGATAGCCAATCCCTTATATTCACTTCACCGTTGATAAGCCATGACTTCAACTGTCGATGTGCTGATGGGTTCACGGGGCAGAAATGCAACAAGAGACAAGATCCCTGTGCACCGAATCCTTGTCAACTAGGAGGACAATGTCGACGACAAGGTTTTGACTTTCAATGCATATGTCCTCCATCCAGAGATGGTCGCCACTGTGAGCTTGAACGTGGAGATGCTTGCTCAAGTAATCCATGCCGGAATGGTGGATCTTGCCGTGAGAGTCCAGATGGATCATCTTTCTTCTGTTTATGTCGCCCGGGCTACAGAGGAAACCAATGTGAAGCTGTTGCTGATTCTTGCCGGCCAAACCCATGTCTAAATGGAGGTTTATGTGTCAGTTTGAAGCCTGGATATAAATGTAGTTGTACGGAAGGCCGTTATGGAAGACACTGTGAAAAGGCGACATATGGGTTCAATGAATTATCATACATGACATTCCCAGCATTAGATGCTGCTACAAACGACATTTCATTTGTATTTGCTACTACGAAACCGAATGCATTACTAGTTTACAATTTTGGTTTGCAAACTGGTGGGAGATCTGATTTTGTTGCCATTGAATTAGTTAACGGAAAAGCAGCTTTTTCATTTGGTGGCGCTAGAACAGCGATCACTTCTGTAACAGTCAAAGGGAAAACTGGATCACTAGCAGATGGGTCCTGGCATAAAATAACAGCAACAAGAAATGGAAGAGTGGTGTCACTGAGTGTTGCATCATGTTCTGAAAATGGAGACATGTGTGAAGAATGCAGACCAGGAGATGACACTTGTTATGCAGATGATATAGGGCCAACTGGGTAAGTTTACTTTCTTAATTTATACACACATATATATATATATCTATATATATATATATATATATATATATATATATATATAAATATAAATGTTTCTATAATAATATGTTTTTGTTTAGTACATTAAATTTCAACAACCAACCTCTACTGATTGGTGGCCTTAGCAACGCTGATCCTATCTTAGAACGGCCCGAACAAATTCATTCTGATGATTTGGTTGGGTGCGTTCATAGTGTTTCAGTAAACGGTCGCGCACTTAATCTCAGCAACCCTATTCAAGCATTTGGGATCGACAACACTTGCGGCCGTAGAGGATCTTGCTCTAAACCTGTTGCGGATCCATGTGGTAATTTTGGAGTCTGTCTAGATCGATGGTACACAGTGAACTGTCACTGTGGAGCTAATCTAATAGCTCCGAACTGCCAAAATGCGTTATTGCCCGTATCACTCAGTGATGGGGGCTTCGTACAGTTTAAAATATCTGAAAAACATCGAAGGATGCAACTGTTAGATTCCTTGTATGGAGGGTCTACCCAGTGGCATGTAATAGCTAAAAGATCTGTGTCCACAAACTTGCATAGTATACCAAATGCTTCGCCGCCAAAGAGTATCAGTGTGCTGTTTAGGACTGTAAAGAATAACGGTGTATTGTTTTATGCAGCTAGTAATAAGCATTATACTTCTGTTGAACTTATCGAAGGACAAATTGTGTACATGTCTCGTCTAGCTTCAGCCATAAATATGACAGGCCTACATGGAAATGTTGTGGATGGTAAATGGCATAATCTAACGCTACATTCACAAAGTCGAGGACTACAATTATTACTGGATAACGTTCGTCTTGGTGAAGAACTCGATTCAGCTGGTGTGCACGATTTCCTCGATCCATATTTATCAGCAATGTACCTAGGAGGAGTCAAACGTAACATGTACTTTGTGAATGATGTATTTCCACAAGTGTTCGAAGGTTGTCTAGCAAATTTCACAGTAAATAATGAAATACAACCATTTAATGGTTCTGGAAGCATCTTCGGTGATGTAACGCTGCACGGAAAAGTCACTAAAGATTGCCGTGGACCCATAGGTGTTGGTACCGCTACAGTCCCGGATCCTTTAAGTATTGGCATTACTTTGGTCATCGTCTTCTTCGTGGTGCTTCTCATTGCAATCCTTGTCTCATTTGTGGTGTTCCGGCTTAGGAAACAGAAAAAAGAAAAGAATGGGTCGCCTGGCAACCCTTCTGGTATCCACACCAAACAAAATGGTGGGTCGACGTTGATCAGTGGTTCCGGGTTGGTATCAACAGCATCAGAAAATGTTATAGGTCGGCAAATGCATGGTGGTGACACTTCGATGGCATATCATTCTGAAAACGGTGATGTTATTAGAGGTGTAGGAGGACATCATTTGGTTGGTCCTGAATTAATTTCGAAGAAATTTAAAGAGAGGGAAATTGGTGGGAACAATGAACATCAACGTCCACAGCGGCCTGATATTATTGAACGGGAAGTAGTGAGTAAAAGTCCTCCAATGAGGGACGATCACCATCCTCCATTACCTCCCGCATCAAATCATACACATGACCATGCACCTGCTGATATTAATTCTGAGCTGCCTGAACATTACGATTTAGAAAATGCTAGTTCGATAGCACCATCGGATATAGATATAGTGTATCATTATAAAGGATATCGAGAAGCTGGGGGTGTTAGAAAATATAAAGCAACACCACCTCCAGTAGCTAGTTACCATCATAAGCATTCAGCAACACAAGCACAAGCGCAACACCGGCACTCGCCGCATCATGCCGGAGGCTTTCCACCCAGAGCTCCGCCAGTGTCCGCAAATTCAGGCCCCCGTACTCATCAAAGCACACCGTTGGCGAGGCTGAGTCCTAGTAGTGAACTGAGTGCTCAACAACCCAGGATACTAACGCTGCATGATATCAGCGGCAAACCATTGCAGAGCGCGTTACTGGCAACGACATCAAGTTCAGGAGGAGTCGGTAAGGACGCATTGCATAGTAATTCTGAACGAAGTCTTAACAGTCCTGTGATGTCTCAGCTAAGTGGGCAGAGTTCCAGCAGTCGTAAAGCCGGTGCTCCACCACAAGTGACCCAATCCACCCCTGGAATGGGACTCACCGCTGAAGAAATCGAGCGATTGAACTCGAGGCCGCGCACTTCTAGTCTTGTCTCAACTCTTGATGCTGTGTCTAGTTCCAGTGAGGCACCACAACGAAATGGAACAAATCATCTAACACATTTGCATCATTCGCCTGCCCCAGACACCCATAGAAGTTCCACTTCAACGGATGAAAGTGGCAACGATAGTTTTACGTGTTCGGAGATCGAATACGACAATGCTAGTCTAGCGGGCGATAAGTATAAACCCAATGAGACTGAACCACGACGGGTGGACGCCGGTGCACCAAGTAATAAGCCCGTGCCAGTGCCTCCGCCGTCGTACGATGGATTCGACTCATCGTTTCGAGGGTCGTTGAGTACACTGGTAGCCTCCGATGACGATCTCGGAGGACCTATGTATAGGCCCCCTGCGGGTTCACCTTCTGCCTCGTCAGCGCTTGGCTGGGATTATTTGTTAAATTGGGGACCGAACTTTGAAAGTTTAGTGGGTGTTTTTAAAGACATTGCCGAATTACCTGACTCCGTGAATGGTCGGGGACCGGCAGTGTTAAGACTTCAAAATGCACCGAAACCGTCCGAAGAGTACGTATAGTCCGATGTAATATATAAATAATTAATGTAAATGCGTGCGTGTGTGTGTGTATAAATGTGAACGCGTGCAAACAATCGACAGACACTATATAAAATAATAGGTTTTTTCAATTGTAACTTTCTTATCATTGATTTACAATTTATTAACCTTGTATCAAGGATGTAAACTGCCCCTACCACACTACAGAATATCTTGCCATACACAAATTGATGATAAGTTAAGTTTACGTTATCGTATTTTTTTTTATGAAATGTTATAGTAGGATTATTATATACATGTGTACATATTTATTAAAATCAGTCACTTGAATGTAGAATAAAATTTTAAATTAACAATAAACAATAATAAAAATACAACATGTCATTCCTGATCCATTAAATAGAATCTCTCGTGAAGGTAAGTCAATTTACTAATTATTCGATTGCTATTATTTAAAAGTTGATAATATGCCGTGCCTTAGTTATGATGAGTTTATAAGGCTGATTTGGAAATGTGTGGTTGTTAATTTTTTGAATTTGTATTACGTAAATTAAATATTTCATGTTAATAAATATATTTTAAGTTATTAAGTATTGATCCTTAATAGAGTTTATGAATTCTTCTTCAGAATAGATAGGCTTTTTCTTTATTTGTATTTTCAGTTGTGTGAATAACATGTCAACAAATAGCACAGAGAATGATGGCGACGATGGAACGAGCGACTGTTTGAAGTTACACCATCGTAAATCATCAACAGAGGATTAATCGAAATAATAACGCTGATTTTTATGGGAGTCCATAGTTATGTAGTGGAGGAGGAACGCCATCAGGTGTCCTAATTTCAATCATTCTAGCATCCTTGGCTCTGTAATTATTAATATATTATTTGGGTCTGTAAATATCAATATATTTAGTGTTGTATGTGTGGCGCCAATAGATGCTGCTAGCTGGCTATTCTACATATATGGACATTTATATCTGTTATTTTTGCTGTTCAATTCCGGTTTAATTTGGTTTGAAACCAACTAGTTGAGCGTCGGACGCCGGTCA
>JADQWA010000042.1:270325-298742 GCA_018344505.1 Nebria ingens riversi | reverse complement strand
ATATATATATATATATATATTTGTTTTTGTTTTGCACAATTGATAAGGGTTGTAAAATATTTGAGTGCCACTGTTTCAAATCCCTTTCGCAGGGTATATTACAATAATAATAAACATCTTATACGCACATTTGAACACTGCCAAATCACCATGCGTATAGATACAGGTTTTCGCGAGCCCCACTTTTCGCGGAGGGACACCATTTAGATTTAGCACGTGATGTGACTCTATATTAAATACGTTATTGTATATGATTTGGCGCCAAAACCACTATATGACAATAATACAGAGATTATAGTAAGAAACAGAGATACTCTTGTAAGAGTGAGGCATTTGTATATATTTATTGCTAGTAGTAGTAGTTGTAGATACGTAATCTGACACAGAGGGGAGACATGGTGAACGGATCGAGCGAAGGAGGACTATAAGGTCAGTGGGTCTTTTCGGTTCCAGAGTGTCCTTGATAAGTGAGTAACCATCGAGATATTGGCGCCAAATAAATACGCGAGATTTACTGATATGTTTGGTTGAATAGTGTTTTTACAACGGTGTCCTTTACACGCTCATTTCATTGGCTAATTTACCCGCCAACGACAGAATTTTCGTTAATTATACAAAAAAGAAATAACAACTCATGTGTACATATTTACATATAATAATAATAACTTTTCCCGCTTAATTTAAATATTAGAAATATCTACATTTCTTAAAGAACGTATTGGGCAATAATATTTTATGGTAATTAGTATATTTATCACAAATAAATAAGGGGCGGGGGTGAATTTAATAGGAGTACATGTTCCAAATACATTTTTGAGCAAAAGTTGTTCAGAATTTTAAACTGCATCGATTAAACTTAAATTTTAATTATTAATATTGACACCGTTTTAGTTTTCCAAGTCGTTTATTGGTCATATTGTTTTCGCAGTAAAAGAACATATCTTTTTCTATCTTCGATCATTTTCTTTCTGCTCCTTGTAGTAAAATATACACAATAAATGATTGATTTGAATATTCTGGCTTACGCCCATGAGCTGTCGGATACGCACAGTAGGAAAACACGTGCTGATGCCCAACGTTTTTATGATAGAAACGAGTATTTGATATCACAACATCATATATTATATTATATACAAATAAGAAAACCAGTATTCGACATGTTCGTATAATTAATATTCTCCTGGCAGATAGTGGGCTGTTGAGGCCATGCGGTCCCACCACGGAATTCGCGCCAAGATTCAAGGATGGAATTTCAAAACATCATTTTGGTTTTAAAGCGTAAACAATTTCACATGTTTCAACGGTCCATCGAGTTGTTATTAGTTGTTTTTTAATACGGTTTTTTCCGCTTTTATAAAATCTTTAGCATTTAAATTGTTCTAGTTGTTTTAATTTTCTATAAGCCAGCCACTCGTTTGTCAAACATTGTTGAAATATTTCGGTAGTTTTATTTCTGTCAAAGAAATCACTTTGACATTTTTTCCACTTGGACTTTTTCTTGTCGTACTAATTTCAAATAGAATTATTTGAATTCCTACAATGAAAAATTGAATCGCTTGTAGTATTTATCATTGAAATAAGTACTACATGAGAAATCAAAAATTCTTTAACGTCTGTCCCAAATCGCATATCTATTTCGCATATGTTGATAAGAATATATTTATTTTAGACTATTTCAAATATAATATGGTAAACATCACTTTTTATCAAGATTTTCTTCAAATTAGGAATTGAAATTATTTTCGATAGAAGACAATTTTGGTCCCTCATAAATCATCTTTAGACTATTGCTTGTATTGTTGTAATTTAGGAATAATATACTCTAAGCTTTCATGTTTCCAAATTCTCTTCCTTTGAAACGAGAATAATACTGTTTTGTCAATGGATCCATAGAAAAAGTCAATTTAGTTGCCTTTGATGAAAATCTAAAAACTAGACCGTTACCGTTAGGACAAGTAACATTTATTTAACTCCAACAAGTATGAAGAACTAAATCTTTGAGTAACTGTGAGAAAATTCTCCGTTGTCAACAATGAATGATTGAATGGTTATGCTGGTGTACAGGTAAAAACCACCTCATACTACACAATTGTAGTGTATTGTACAAGAAAATAAAATTCTTTTGCCATTATGGTTCTTGTGATTCTACGAACATATCACTCTGTGTTTCCATCAGTTTTTGTCTATTTACAAGAGTAGTTTTCAACGCTTAAGTTGCTTTTTTGATACATGCAATATCATTGTTTGAAATTCCGTTTATGTGTGTCGTATGTATATGTGTTTACGCGGAACCCTTAGGCGACCGCGAGATATGTATAAGTTACATGTGTACGTACAAAGGTGCTACCTTTTTAAAAGAACTGTTAAGGACACCAGTGGCAGCGAATTATTAAATATATTATTGAAATTATTGTTTTTGTTTATAAATTCGACTATATTAGCCATATTGATTCCCTAGATATGTGTGTCAGTTGGTCCGTCTCTAACGCAATTAATGTTTTACAACTTCTAAACGTTGCAGATTAGACATAATTATTTGTTAACTAAATATTTGTTGTATATTTGCCAGCATTTAATTTTGCATAGAAAACCAAATATTATTATATGTCAACATGCACTGCAATGAAAACATTCGCATGAAACGCTTATGACTTCAAGGGTATACTATTTCTGAGAAAACACTGCGGTTTTTAATCGGATGTATGAAACTCTTCTTAGAATTTAATTTTAAAAAAATTGATTTACTATTTTAAAACACTGTATCCATATAAATTTCGTAGAAATACAGTGCAGTTAAAAATTCGCAAATCAAATTACAAATTGCTTTTGACTACTTCGTAATTTAGAGAACAAAATTAAATTTGCTCTAGTTGTATTAAAAAAAATTATTTAACAATTAAATAACGCAACAATAAATAATATATTTATCTCAATATTTATTAAAAATAGTTATATACAATAAAAAAATTAAATCCATATCTACTTTTTCATTCAAATTATATACAACCACATAAACAAGACACAAAAAATAAAATCACAACGGTAGAAATAAATAAATTCCATTTCAAACGCTCCATTTATTTTTATCTACAGTAGTTATCGGAAGGTAGCGTTTTGAAAAAGCGATTGAATTCAACACTTCTTTTATCTGATTGCCATAGTGCTGGTGGGTAAATGTATAATATCGTATAAAGAAGTGTTGTACGTGGTCTTCCACAGACACGCCTTTTTAAACCGATAGTCAGGGTTGAATATATTTCTGTTTTATATATAATATCAATGTCTGTCATCTCAGTAATCTAAAAATCTTTGTAACGAACTTGGTTGGTTGGTTGGCTAGTTTAGTAGTAGTGCTTCCTTATAACCGCAGTAACCAAGTTACCGTGACGTTTAACAACCTTTTCTTCACTCCACCGAAACACAAAGTCCAGTAACCATCACTCATATTCACACAAACAATATTTAACGAATAGTGATTTCACTTTCACCTATATAGCCTATGATTTATTTAAAGATTCACTATTTTGAAATACTAAATAGGAACGAATGTTGCATTTCATAAAAGCAAACCGACCCGAATAGTAAATACACTTGCTCTTCCACACTCAAGTTGAAAATTGTGTTTGTTTACCTGTGTCTAAACGGATTTGTACGAATAATAGATATCCAGTTAAATTTCCGATGTATGGACAATGATTTTTAGTATCCAACATCCGTTACTTTGACATCGACAGACCGAAAACTGAAAGGCCTGAGAAAGTCTACTATAAACGGATACGTCACAGTTGGTGAACTATTTTACATTTCAAATCGCTTTGGCTTCCTGCCAAGCGGCGTATATTCGCTTATAGGGTGTGAACAGGTGTGGCGTTTGTTCGCCGATGATCACTGCCTCAGTTGCAACTAAAATCTGCTATGTTCAACGGGGTTCTGTTGTCGGTTCACAGTTTTTAGGGGTTTAAGTTTGTTTCAACTCACCGCCCATTTATGAATTTTAAACGTGAGTAAATTTATTTGAAATTGGACGTGTATTATTACCCACCTGTGCATTTGTATTATTAATAAAAGTAATATGAGTTTTGGGTTCATAAACTGGTAATATATATTGGTTGCTTAGTATATTTACACTCGAATTCATAATAAAGTTAAAAGAAGCTTTTGAATAAAGTTTTGTATTAGAATATGTTAAAAAAATAGTACTTACATCCTTGTGGAAAGAAGAAGAATCGTTTCTAGACAAAGATGTCGTTACTGCAATTTCCCCCCCCCCCCCAAATAAAATCTAATTTATTTTGTTTTGATATTATTAAATATATGCATGTTGAGAAAGGATATATTAAGAAAGGAAATATTATGTACAAAAAAATAATCAATATTTATTAACAAAAGAAGCTTTATTAATGATCGCCTCTTATAATATAATATATTTTCTTATTTTGATTTTTTTACAACAAATTTACATTATAATTTTATTTTTTCTTTAATAATAAGAATCAGCATCATAGTGTGCTGTCTCCATCCATAAATGATATATTATTCACATACCATTTTGAGATCATTAATAATTCATCACAGGTTCATAAAAAGAGAAAATATATTTCGCACTTGTGATCAATTTGTAAACCTTAACAATAGATTATGAAGTAGAACAATTATTGAGAGAAAAAAGTTATAATAACGGAAGAAGAAATATTTCCAGTTTTTTTTTGTCTGTAATTTATAATTTGGATTTTGCATATTCAAAATTTAGTTTTTTCTTTTCTTTATTCTGTCGTTGGTGAGACCAACGAGCTGCCGAATTTGAATTCCATAAAATAATAGTTACATTTAAAAATCTTAAATCGAAATAACTATACTCTTAATATTTTGTACTTTTGTTCTCTTTGGAGAATAGATACTTTAATAATAAAAAGGTGTAGTTTAATAATATTTCCTTCCAAATAATAAAGTGTGATTATCTTAAAATGTAGTACTATTTTGAAAGAAAGACCTAAGTGAGATATTAAAAACAAAAAATATTTTCTTACGTATACCCAACAACTTATCCCGGTATATTTACTATGTACGATAATTAAAAATTATTAATAATTAAATCTTATTTAATATAATATAATAAAGGCAATATCATTTCCTATATTTACGCGACTTTGTTCAAATTGTCAGAAATCCGGAAGAATTTCTTATAAAAGTATTTATAAAAATATATATGGATTTAGTTAATTTACAATATAAAATACTTTTAGAAGAAACTGTCACAAGATTTGACTCCAAACAACAAAACTATCAAATAAATGTCTTCCATTTATTCCAAAGTTTTGAGAACAATCAGCGTATTCAAAAACGACAATTGCAAAAGAATTCAAATATATTAAATGTTGTTGAATACGCTGATTTGCCTATACAATGCTTCGACAACCAATCAGCAACCAACGAAATTATTTTCTTCAAAACCATTCTCTACCGCGTTTTATATTTTTCATTTTGTTTTTGTTGTGGGAGATCAAAATTATCATAAAATTATATAATAAATACATTAAACAAACACAAAAATATATATAACCCTACATTGCAAATATTTTCCAAAATGTCTATACATATAAAATAAATTTTTGTACGTTTCTCTTTTGGCTCAAAAATGCGTTTATACACACTTTTAAGAACCAAATATTTAAATTAAATAATAATTATATATTTCATATCAACAAAGTTATTTATTATATAGGTATATATATATAATAAATTTTTATCCTTTTCTTTTTAAATTAAATAAGTTTTGGAGATCAATATATTTTGTGGTTTTAATTGAAAGGGAGGGTGGGATAAATAATATTAATAATAATTTTTGCGGTTTTGCGATTTAACTTCTTATTGTTCTTCGGGAACGGGTTATTTTACCGGTTCGAACTGGCGATGGGGTCACTTGTGTCTTCTTTAATTTGCTCAATAGGTGTGGCCCATTTTTCTTACTCTTAAGAAAATCTGCAAATAAAAAACAAACATATTTAGCCACTATTTTTTGCTACTCAAATAACCTAATATTTATTTATATTATTGAATTTGAAGGTCATTGTTTACTAAATGTTAATGCATATAGTATGTGATGTCATGTTGCAGTTGGTTTAAATATCAAATCCATAAAAACAAAATTGATAAAAATTACAATTTTCCAGGGTCGAATTTATTTTAAAACTATTTAATTGCATTTGATGTTTATAAATAACATTTGTGTTTTTCGTAAATTATATAAACAAATATTACTTCCTTGTATGATTTATAAACAAAATATCTAACACCAGCAATTATGCAATCTTATTTTGATAATAATCATGATACATAAACGAGAAATTTACAATATTTTGTTTTGTATATTTACCAATATTTATTTTTAAAAAAAACAATAAGTGCGTGCAAGCTAGTATTTAAATGAAACTTAATTTTTTTTGAAAACTTGACAATTATCTAAACAGCAAATGATTGCGATTAAATTATCAATTACAACCGAAACAAATAATTTGCACAAAATAAACAGGCGCAAGTGAGTGGAAAAGGAAACCCAGATATGGCTCAATCGTGTTCTTTTTCCCTTCCACTGTATCGTAATCTTTGCAAGCCAGACTACGCATTTCCTAAACTCGTAGTAAACAACGTCATTTTTTTCTCTGTAGTATGATTATAAAAGCAAAGCACAAATAAATACATTTGGCGGGAAGTTGTGAAGATACTGTAATCGACAATTCTCTTTAATAATGTTGGCCTAAGTTCTGAATCATTCGAATCCGGCTTGCGTAAAAAAAATTGGCGGGAATGATGGAAGTGTTTTGTTTGTGGAATGTGTGTTTGTTAGTAGTGCCAAGGTCTGAGAATATGGACAGCATTGCGGGTACCGTTAGACGGATGATAAATCTCACATTGGAATGTTTATTATATTGTTTCGTTGCTCAAATAGGAAGAAGTCAACATATTAACTATATTTGTTTTCTTATTGTCCTGTTAGTTTCATTTAAGCCAAATATATTACAGTATCATTCAGATTGCAATTCCTGGTATACTGTTGTGTTTTTTGTTACTCTTTCATGATTATAATTAACGTTTGATAATAGTATAATGAAAGACGCAAAAGCAAACACTAATTCGGCTGTATAAATATTAGTCAACTGGTATATTTGATTATTATTATTATTGCAACTGTAATGAATAAATATTTAATTTGATTACACCAATTGTAACAATTGGTATTCTATACTGATAATAACATTTTATTGCATCTTCTGCTTTTAAATATGTTTATACTTTATAGTATATTTTTTTATTTTATTTATTGTCTCAATTATGAAATAATTTTTCGAAAGATAATCTTAGTTTTCAATTCAGAGAATTAAATAATTATTTATTCGACATAAATTCAACATTAAGAGATTTTATTCACGATCTAAGAATGTTAACTTCTGTTAGCTAAACTATAATGGATACTATACGCGAAAGAAATGCTATTGCTACCAAATCGGAACAACTGTGAAATAACTGGGCATAGATCAACAACGAACATCTGTTATTTGCAAGCAACTTGATTCTTTAGTGTCACACGTGTTCAGAACATTTTATTGAACAAGATTACATTTAAATCGTACCACCACTGAATCAACACTTTAAAACCCAACCAACCAACATTTAAATTAAATATTGGGAATATCTAGGTAATAATATATGTATAGGTATCTGTAACGAATATGTCTCAAACATATATTTGCATAAGTGTCTTCCATTGATGGATGATATGATTGATACATTGGTTATTGATAAGGAGTAACCGAAATATTCCTATTGACATTAATGTCTTTATAAAATGATGCTTTATATTTTTAGCGGGAATCTATTTGAGAACTTCTACAGAATTTATCAAAAAAACAGATAATACATGTGCATGGTTAGTATTCACTATTCAGTAGTGTTGTACTAGAGAAATCCGGATATGAGAACAGTCGTCACCAAGTCAGTGACGTCATGGTATACAACCACAAACGTTTTTTCCGCTAAAGAGGAATGTGTTGTTCCTTGTACAACGTAGTTTTATACGTCTAGGTTTTCTATCCGGATTTCAAGATGGTAGTATTTTTTAACCGTGATATTTAATATGGAATACTTTTTTCATGACTGTGAAGTTGAAGTTCATTGTTTGAGAATGCGGAGATTTATATTTTCCCGTAGATACACATGACCTAAAAGCGTATATTGTATGGATATATTTTTTTCGATATTTGTTGAGAACCTTTCAAAAAATTCATTTCCACAGAGTATTCTTTTATTTTACGTTTTAACTCAAACCACGATGATTAACAACCCGCTTCCTGTTTTCATAATAAATTACAAATCATATCCAAGTATGAGATAAACAAATATTTCGCACTAAAAACTACTTAAAATGCAAATGAAACGAATATTATCCAAACTGGAAATGTATTCTAAGAAATACGTTTTCTATTAACACACGTGTTGCAAAATAAACAAACTAGTTTTGAATTAGGCTAGAAATGATGTAATATAATAAGCATGGATGAAAATGTTTAAACGGTAAAATATTTTCGTGAAAACTCCGCCCCTAGTTCCAGACAAAAGCTGTATGGATTATTCGCGAATAAATCAAGAGGAATTAACGCTACCGGTTCTGCGTGGATATATGTAAATATTCTTACAATACAGCACGCGAGTAACACACACACCAATGGTTGGTTTGGTATCCTATATACATACACACACACACATATATATATATATATAGTGTGAGAAACGGTAACTGCTTTAAAGGCCGGTTCACATGTCTCTCGCTTGAACTGGACCACAGCCACAGGTTTGTTCTCATGACGCAAGAAGCGTGACAATAGACCAGGACTATTACAACATTGTGTGTTATACAAGCCCGTGGGAATACGTTGAACTTGTTCGTGCTTCATCTTTGTTTGACTCCTATCTCTAATGGAGGCGAAAGCTGCTTAGTGAGGCTCGACTGTATTAGAGCCTCATCGTTGATGAGATAATTTTCCTAGAAAGCGATTAGTTGATCATAACCGCTTATTTCGCTATTACTTGATTAATTATATAAAGGCTCGTCAATTCTTTATTGTCTTTTATTCCCATAGCGTTCATTGCATACTTGAAAAAACAAGAAGCCACTTCTGACTTAGGATAGAACATTTTATGTTGCTGTTAATTTGTATCGTAAATCTGCGGATATAGAATGCATCGCACGTGGATATATCCAGAAAGAAAAAGTTGTAAATTATGTCCAATTCATGGTTCAGTTTTATAGGAACACCTGTCAGTAGGGTATTACATCTCTGCGAAGCACCCAAGCTGTCAGAGATCTATCCGTTGAAATTATGGATATATTCACATTCAAAGCATACAAAGAGGTCACCACATGTACAAGCACTTAAACATCTCATAACACATACCTAATTACAACACAATACATCTTACTCATTTATGGAAATGAACATCTATTACGAGAAAATATCTTCTATTGCAAGAATAGACATTTCTACAATGATACTTCTAATAATTATAAGAATTTAATAGAAATATGTTTCGGTATCGATGCGAATGAATCTCGGATGAAAAATCTCTTACAACCGAAGCAAATACTCTTTAGCGAATCAGAAGAAAATTGCTCCATTACAAACAAAATATGACCACTGATACGTATCAAAACAAGGCCATTTAAGCCTTGATTGTTAGTGTAACATATAACTTCAAGTTCCAGCTATTTATAAGACCATATCGACGTACAGTTGGACAGTAACTAATAACCTTAGTACAAAGCAATGAACCAAACCAGAAGAAGCAAAACGAACGAAAAAAAAAACCCCATTCGAAATGAACCTAACACGAGTTATACCAGCTACCGTACACGGGTCGATAAGTCATTGAAATCACTCGGCTGACATAAGCACGTATCTCTGTTCCTCTCGCAACAAGAAACTAAAGATAGATACGGCGTATTTCTTCTGCAGAGAAGAGAGTATATCTTTAAATTGCCCGTGTGGTGGAGGTGGAACTAGTAGTTTGATGCGTAAGAACCGAGGCGAAACCGGTCTTGAGTTGCAGAGTACTGGCGAAGAGAAAGCGAACAACAGATTTGTACCATAAGCGTCGATATATTATTATACCTAAAGCAGAATTTGATTTGATTGAGAAGATGGCTAACGGGACACAGAAAACTTCAAAACTAGTTTTTATACTAAATATCAATTGATATTTGGGTTGAAATTTCTCCATTTACCAAAATATTGTTTAGACGTATCTTGAGAATCCGAGAAACTCCAACCGAAACGAAATTTTATAAGTTGCACACAATAGTGTTAGATTTTAACCGGGAAGATTAAAGGTGGTAAGCATTTCAATGTTGTTGACATAAAACAGTGAATCACGTTGTCGATTTGAGCAACAATCGCAGTCAGTGTTGTAAACATGTTAGAACACGTCCGTAAAGTATCCGAATGAGTGTTCCTTGTTGTGAAGGAGGTAGTTGTTCGTTCCGAGCAGCGCTTCTTATATACGAACGACTACTACAAGTGATGCGTCAGTCCGGGGATATCTTTGGTCAACTCTACTCCTCTATAGATACGCACTCACACGCACCATAGTGGCCGCAGGGTGGGTTACCTTGAAAAGTACATTCAACTCGGTTTTGTATAATGGAGGTATTACATTTGGGATGAAGCAACAACGAAGATTATGCTTCTTCTAGCAAAAACAACAAGAAGAGTGTCTTGGTCTAATCATACTAGAACACCAACAACAGAAAAAAATATATAATACAAGAATATGTTGAGATAATTCTATACTATTATATCTCTCTCTGAACTCAACTGAGCTACGATGTTATAAGTATCTTTGGTTATTACGCAAGAATTTTTTATCTGCTTTTGAAAATATTGATCCGCCTATACGCAAAATTCCATACATGGGACTTAACGACTGTTATTAACCAGCATGTCCGGATTTTTTTTAATGTGCTTTGCTGATTGTTCTAACACCAATGTTGTGTAAATTATTTTTAATTTCTTTGTTATGGTTCAACGGCCTCGATCCTTCACTCAACACTTAACATTTGCAGAGAACTATTTATGATGTGAATTATATTCCATTTCGAATAGACTCTCGTCCACTATTGGAAACAACTCTCGCTTTCAGTTTTGGAAGCGTTGTAACTTTCGATAATATCAAAGATGGAAAACCACAAAATCTGTGTGTGTATTTATACAATTATGGCAATTTAAAATGACATATTGCCCCATGCTTTGAACTTATAAAAATAGGTCCACGGCATCGCGGTGGCGTACAGACACTATCCCCACAACTGTTATATTATGATGTTTTGTTTTGAAAGACGATACTACTGTTATGTTGCGTTTGACTCGTGCCACCAGCTTCGCACATCAAATTGCCTCAGACTCAAAGGCGAATCGAATACTAAATTTTTTTTTATCATCCTTCACAACTATTTGAAACCGGAGCAAAATTCACCCACATATATTCTACAATGTGTTATACTTTAACGTAATTAAAGAAGACCATAGGATCAAATAAAAACTTAATTAAAGCACAAAAATGAATGTGACCATGTTTCATTATTTGCCACTCTGTAAACAAAAAGTACGTAATAATCCTTGAAAGTCGTATTTTAATAATAAAAAATCTAATTCTATGACCCAGAAAATTAAAACAACGCCTTATTGTTGTACATAAATTCTGTTTAATGTATTTTTAATGACATACACGTATTTATAATGATGTAGACTTGATGAAAATGATTTTTTAATATATGAGAATATGTTTTGAATTAGACTGACTAACCCAAATTATTCTTATCACTTTGATAAATGTATTAACAAGGCCGAGCTGAGGCTGGGACCTCAATTGTAAAACTCATCATTTAGTAAACAATATATGAACTATTTCTGCCGAAAATATTTAAAATGAAATGTTTTTTAATTAAATTAAACAAAAATTAGGGCAAAGTAAAAGGATGTTTGTTTACAGGTTGGGCAGAAAAAAACAAACAATATTTTAATCAAAATAATATTTATTTTGTTTCAAATTTGAATTTTCTCACGATAATAAATGTTTATTTATTGTCTGTGGTGCTAATTTTTGTACATTCGCCATGAGTTAAACTGATCCGGCGAGCATAAAAATAAGTTCAGAACTTTTAATTATGTTAACTAGCTTAAATGCATGCGTAAATTGCGTGATAATGCGTATTTTGTGTGTATTATGCGTGAGAAAAAACGACCACTTAAAATTCGAGTTAAAATTTATACACACATATTTAGGAAGTAATTTTTTTACATACGCTGTCGAACATAAGCTATATGTAAAATTATACATGTGTTTCGTATATTATCATCAAAAAAAAGATACGCCGAATTGAATTTAGGTCATAGTGTTTTTGTTGATATGATGTGCAGAACCCAGTGCGCAACTCCTAGACAAGTGTCATTTAAAATGAACATATGCCTTATTTCATTAACTGCCAATTGTATAAAGAAAAAAATTTAGGACATCTCAACGTTTGGTCCCCCATGGACGCTTTGCTATATTATGTCAATAGATACGTTTGTTCTAAGATTCTCAACTAATGGTTTTTTCCGCACAGCGTACATTCAACCCAAATGTTTATAAAATGGATCCAAAAAATTCGTATAGTGAATTAAATCATACTTTCGCGAGATTTCGTAATATGCTTTAACCACAATAATGATAATATTGCACACCTGACACATACGGCCTTTATGACGTCACGGTCCTTCACAATATCAACAGTCGTTATATTCGAGTTTTGCTTTCGTTTTGAAACCAAGAGTTTGATTAGATGTTAATAGTTGATTGCAGTATCGTTGCAAACGTACCTAACCAAGGCCGGTGTAAAAGCTGTTAAAACAATACTAAAAGGCAACGATCTTTTTTATTCTCTCTACCATATATGATTTTAGAGCGTGTAGTTTTTTATTTTTGTTTGTTCTATTGTTACAGATTGTAACATATTACTTTCTTTTACGAAGTAATAAGTATTGTAATCATGGAAAAAAATTTTTTTCGAAATTTTAACGGAAATACACCTTTTGACCTTCCCTGAATCGAGTCTGACTATTTTTGGAATGACGTCTGTGTGTGTGTGTGTGTGTGTATGTGTGTCTGTGAGCGCTCTACAGGCTACACTGTTGAAGATAAAATTATGAAACTTTAAACTTAAGATTTGTATATGCTTGGGAAGAAAACCTCCTGTTTTTGAAAAGCATATTCAAACCGGAAGTGCATGTTTACTTGAGACACTTTTTGAATATCTTCCAACCGGCTGCACTTGCAGTAAAATAGTTATAATTAAAGTTAAAGATATTAATGATTTGAACAACTTTTGTTTGAAACATTTCTTCAAAAAGTGTACCAGTTACGAGAAAATTGCTATTATCATATTTATATTGCCATAGTTACATAGGTATGGAATATTATATATAATAAATCGTATCTACTATGCATGTCAACTGTTTTAAATATTCAAATATTTTGACATTTAACATTTATTGTCAGTGTCACAAATAAGTTTAGTGAAAACCCGTTACAAGGGTTAGTAAATAATTAAAAATATTATATATAAATATTTTCTTTGGTTTAAAGTTAATTTGAAAACTAAAAAATGCCCGGCCATAATAATTTTTAATAATATGTAATGAATAATGATATTTTCTTTATACTACTATAAAATCCAACATTTAAAATCTAAAATACATATGTTTTCTTTGGAAATCTGACAATAAACTAACTTTACACTTTTATTGGACAATGAATGAAAATATTTTCTTGAAATTTAAACATTTTATATTTTTATTTATATACTATCAAATCTAAATATACTGACTACGTAAAAGAAAGTTTAGGGCCAACACATGGCCGATGTTTTTTCATTTATATTTGGAACAAGGAACAAAATATTGTGACTATGTTTAATAATTCTAATTAAGTAAATTCGTGATGAAAACATGCATTGATAATCATAAAAATAGTTTATGAAAACGAAAGTAATTGTATGTATTATATCCATAAAAATGGGGTGACAATTAAAAGTTCATAGATCACTGTTCGAATGATAAACAATGAACAAATAAGGACGACCTTGCTTTATAAACGAATTTAACCGTAGTAAAAATGATGTAAAATTGACCGTTATGTAATTTAAGGAAATGAAGCATATCGACCCAATTTCTTTATGCAAATTAAACCCACAAACGAATATCATAATTGTAGGTGTTTGGTAAATATTGATGAATATTTTATACGCTTTACTGTGAGAACTGTATGCATGGTTTGCTTTTCCCATGGCATACCCAATATATACAGTTCGCAACATATGCGGCTGTTGTGTGTTATGGGGTGGATAAAATGGGGAAGGGTGGCCACGTGCAAGCTACAATAGAAGGGTGGGCGATATTGATTTTTCCAACGGTCGTTTTCATAACAAGTAAGCGTTGTTCGGTAGCGACGCGAGGAAACGTATCATTGATAAGATAAATACGGTTGCAACATCACACTATAATATTATTAATTACATATTTCTTTTGGACATGCGTGTACCGGCTCACAGATAACACAAAACAAAAACAAATTTCGCATCAAGATGATGAATAGTAATGCATTTATTAAAACACATTGTTTCACTTCCAGGAATTATTCGTTAATTTAAAAACAAACAATCAATCATTTAATATTTAATTTAATTTCTATACTTTTACAATATTACTATTTTATATGTTGTGCAACAATTATTTTATCACATTCATTGTTAATAAACGTTTTTTCTCCACAAAATTAAAAACGTAGAAACTAAAATATATTAATGAAAATGTTGTTAATTGCATTAATTCGATTTTCCTAGTCATTTTCATTATATAATAACAGTGATTTTCTCTGTTCGTTAGTACATTTCTAACAGGATTATATATTAATTAAATTAATAATCAAATTTATTTAAACACTCCTTCAAATTAATCATTTATGTATTATGTAAATGTGACTTTGTTGTTTTATTTTACAATCTAATTACACTAAATAAAATGTTAGATATTTCAAATAAATCTAAATAATATGCATAAATTGAATGATATTGTTGTAATCAAAAAATCAAATCAATAGACAACTGATCAACAACGTACAACAATGACAGTATTTATAGGAAGTAAAACATAAAATAACTGTAAAATAATGGCTGAGTGGAATAAATGATTGCTGCGTAAAGTGAAACATACCTGTGATTAAGGACTGTTTTGTTTTTTCAATGTTGGATAGTGTTATTTGTTTGTTATCCTGTTCAACATCGGGCCTGACTTCGTCTAATGGTTCAGGGTATAAGTGGGAAATATCGTGTATTGGACTCTCGCATTGTCGTTTCTGCGGACGTGAAAGTTGTTTGTCCGGGATGGCTTCCCATTTGAATCGACTTTTACCCGGTAACGGTAACTCATTTCGAAAATCAAAGCCCCAGTACTCGATATCCTGTTGTTGTTGTTGATTCAACTGACGTTCGACGAAATTTCGACACTCTTCGTGATCAACCGGCCCGAAAATACTCCTTCTGACCGCCGATAGTGAAACGATGTTTTGCGTGAAATTGGCGGACGTATTTAAACTGGACTTTCTGATATGATGTAGCTCCGCCAGCAAATGCGGATTAAAAACGCTTGCGCTACTCATTTTTAAAAAATACGCTGTATACACGCGTTTAAAAAAAATGTCTTTGCAAATTTGCACAGTTTTACACGCGTGTGATGCACGTGCTCTAACACTCTCCAAAAACCAAACACAACACACAATGTTTTACTACGTAAACACTCAACGATTGTTAGTTTGTATACGTAACACGTATATTGTACACAATTGTCATATAACTGGTGATGTTCATTATATAAACACGATACAAGTTTAATAACAACTAAATCACAACTATGATTTGAATTCGCGTAACGAAAGGCACACCTCTTTCAAAGAACGCTCTCTCGCGACTGCAGGTCTGCTATAGGTCGGCAAGGAGCGTATGCGCACAACAAACTATCGTTCGCGTCATGTTTGGGACAAATCCATTTGGTTGAAATAGGGAAGGTAGTTTCAAACTGCGCGCCTCCGTATGTTTTCGACTGCATTCGGCTCATCTATACTACGAAATACAAAAGCCTTAGTTGCGCCGCATCCATACTGCGCACCACAAAAGTTGCTTATTTAAATTTATATTATTTAACTTGCAACTTGACTTAAATTAGCGACGCAATCATTACAGAATCTTCCTAGGACATGTTATTGTTCATTTTCCTACAATAACTAAACTTCAATTAGTCATTATCGCAAGAGTTAATAAATTGATATTGAATTAACATCTTTGCTCTTAAAATTAACCTATTATAATCACCGCCGAAAACTACCAATGCATATTATTTGGTCGTTCAACGACATTTTCGTGACTTACGAGGTCAAAATTAAGTCATCGAAAATACGTCGATCTACGTCTGTGATTGTATTCTATCCTGATACAAATTTATAATTATTATGCATATAGGAGTTATTATTTATTCAATTAGCAATCAAAAAGATTAAATAACCAATTTCATTACAAAATTGAACGATAATAAATTAAATTGATGCAGTATTAAAAAAAATGTATAAAATCTATTGTTTTTGTCAAATAATTGCTTAATTATTCACAATTAAAATGTTGTAATTGTTAATACGCCAACTTCCAAATATATCCCTTCCATCCAACGTAATTACGATTTAGAATCTGAAATTAGTTTCTCCTTGTATGTAAATATATTTTATTATCGCCACAAAACGTTTCGTCGTCGAATGACATGAATTGTTGTAAAAATGCATCCATATCCCATGGTCTCGTAATGTTTTTAGAATGTTTTAAATTGTCAAAAGCAATTCGAAAAAAACATTTACAAGTGACCTTTAGTGAGCGAGGAACGCGAGACGCATTGTCTATTCGCACAGCAATTTGCAAATGTATCGGGCTATTATATATGTAGTTGCTAAGTTGGCACGGCTACGGATGACCGTGAAACACCAAACACTCCCATCATCGCACGGTTTGCAATCTGCAAGCGAACCACGAAAACATGGTGAACCACCAGCGACTAGCCAACCAGGTTGATATTAGACCTCTATCCCATGCATTTCCGTTTTCGTTACATGCACTTATTTGTCTGAGAAAGATTTCGTTATATGTAGCTCAACCCAGAACCCACTATTCGACTACTAGTTCTTGGTAATAAGATGACTCAAGTATTTCGCGTATATTGCTTTTAAAATATTTATAGTATCAAAAGTAAATCGTATCAATTTTTTTATAAATATTTTTTTATAAATATATATTCATTGCGTTTTTATTTTTAAGAAATTCAGTTACAGATTAATTAAATTATAATTATTCATTTCGGATTTTCAAGTATATATGTTTATTCAACTTAAACAAATTAAATATTTTGGTATGCAATTAAAAAATATTTTTACATTTTCACATAAAAATATAATAATTGTTGTATAATTTGTTTTGATTATATAGTATTTTAGTCACTCCAGTTTGTCCAATTATTGTATACAAATTCATATACTTGTATAATAATAAGAAAACACCTTCAAATAAAATGCATGCACTTATTTTGTATTCATTTATTCCGAGGTCATTCTGACACCGTCAATATCACCTAGGTGTAATTCTTTCGGCAGCTAATTGTTTATGCAACATTCTTTCGACAGATACATGCATACTTACTTAAAATAATAATATAAATTAATTATTTATAACCTTCTTGAAAAATACAATGCATTTTGCAGAAATTTCGTACGAGGTTACACAAATTCACAACTGAGACGCAATAAATTCACGGAATTGTTTATGAGTGTATTCACATTTATCTCAACGATTACTGACATCATTGTAGATATAGTTACTAGATTACTAGTTCTTAGAACTACCCAGCTAAATGTTATAAATTATTAAATTGCGAAAAAAAAATAATTTAAGAACCACTCCATTTTGTATCGGTTTAAAAGAAAAAATTGTGCTTATTAACCCAAATTATAAGAGGAACATATTTAGTTTTATTTGAGTAGAAACGGAAAGAGCTCTTAAATTACATGAAAACAAAAAAGCGTTCTTTATAAAAAATCGTCAATTTTTGGCGGGAATGGCACAAAAACTAACGTAAGAGATACTTTTTGGAAACCGCTCCGGATGTGAATGACCCTTATTGCTTATAGGAAAGAGGGTGTCGATTTTATCAGTGTGTGGGTGTACAGTTTCATCAACAAATATACTAACACCAACACATTCTTACAGCCCTCGTAGACACAACAGGGGTTCGGAAACCCAGCATCCTACGAGTAGAAAAACTAAAGAAAAAATGTTATCATTTTACTTCAGTTTTTTTCTTTTCCACTAAGGTCATTAATTTTCGCAACCAGCTTCAAAATACTTTGTTTAACATCCCAAAAGTTTAAAATAATTAAAATTCATTATTGTTTTCAAATGATTATTAAAAACTATTGATAGGTTGACTCGTCTCGGCGAAAATATATTTAATATTCGTTGCTTAAGTAAACTTGTATAAGTGGATTGTAATGAAGGAATTACGTGTAAATATGTTTGTTTACGAATAAATTTGTTGTGGTCAGAAGCAGCAATCGTCCGTTTCGAACACTTTGGAGCAGACAGCTTGTCTATGGCGTTGTTATTGTATTCGGAATACACATGGCCGAGACCTCTATAGCCATATACGAAAGGTGATCTTATTTTACCTGGAACTATATATATCTATACTATACATTTGAATTCGTTCTTCACGGCCGTGTATTATATTCCATTCGGTTGTAAAACCAAAATATTGTGTGTACCCCAAGTTTACGATCTTTTTCAAAAAGTCGTAAAACTTTGAAACACCTGAAATTATTGTCCACTTTTAAGTGCATTTATGCTTTATGATCGGAACTGTGCAACGAAATGATAATACAGAAAGAATTTTAATTGTAAAAATATTTATATTTATTATTTTTAAGTGTTTCAAAGGTTACAAGTCAAACTATATCAACATTTTACATTTAGTTTTCGGATTTAATTTTTTTTTATTACTACTTATCGTAATTCTGTACTTTGTTTGACATAAATTAATTTGGTCGGAGTAATTATATTGATGTTCTTATCACTATTAATGTCATGTATATTTTTTATATTTGACATCTCATTTTTTGTTTTATCTGCTAATTTGACCCAATATTAATAAATATGGAAATTATATTTTTGAGAGTCTATAAATATATAATCTTTTGCCCAAAAATGGTTTAAACAGTTGCAAAACTTGCTACATATGTGTAAACGTTATCTTAACATCTGTTAAAATTTGGTAACTGTCTAAAATATAAGCATAGGTAAAAAGTGCATCATATCCTCTCGAATTTAGTAAATATGTCGAACAAAAAATGTTGTACCGAAGATAGATGAAGAGCATCTTCCTTCCTCTGGGCAAACAGAGGCGTGTATGTGGCCCACGTGTACAACAGACTCCTCACCCACCCTTGGCACACCCCATTATACGAGAACAAGCCCAATATATTCAGATTCGGAGGCGAGAGTTACCGTTGTTGTTATTGTAGGTTTATCGATTAGTTTCAATGATAAACCAACGTATTACAACAGAACATCGACATCAGTTATATATATATATATATATATATATTATATATATATATATATATATATATATATATATATATATATGTATATATGTATATATATATATATATATATATATATATATATATATATATATATATATATGTATATATGTATATATATATATATATATATATATATATATATATATATATATATATATATATATATATATATATATATATATAGATGTATGTATGTACATACATCCGGGCCTTATTTAATACTTGTGCAAAATCGAATTCGCTTATTTATCATCTTTGTAATACGCGAGAAGTTTATTATATGAAATAACGGAATCTATCCACGCATATTTTGTGTTATCGCAAATAAACGGCAATTGGAAATATTTACAAACTAATGGAATATTTATCGTTGACACCTTTGTAAGTTTAATCAAAAAATGTAAGATTATAAATCTTGGAACGACGCAGTAAATAACTTAACTGTTCAGTCTTAATTACGTTGGAGCAAATAAACCATTATTACTTATATACTCCGTATGTTATCTCTTTGTCTTTTCCTTATTAGTGTTAAAATGTACTACTTGTAACACAAGACGCATGTGCAGAATTCGTAATTAATGATATCTTGCACGTGTACGTACATACATACATTCAGTAATATTTTTATTTTCAAACTAATAAATCTTCACTTTCCATTGCAAATGCAAATATTTTCGATTAAACTGTCAAAATGGATTTTCTTATTTTACCATTTATTGCTCTTCTACCCTATTATACGATTCAAATTTTATTTCAAATCAAAATTTAACGATTTTTTCCAAAAAGATAACTTTTAAATATTAATTTTGAAATATGTGCAGTGTGCATCTATTATCAAATTCCAGATAACTGGAATTTGATTTAAAGCTTTTTTAAATTAGTTGTACATTGTAAAACATGTTTTTTTTTTAAATTTGATTGCGTTTCTTTAAAATTGCAATTGATTTCTCGACTCCACTGAATATTTATCTCGTTAGAAGTGTAAGAAGATATATCCGCGGAATGGTACCTGTTTTGTAGCGATGTTAGAGCAGTTGCTAGGTAGCAGGCGTATTATGTTGATTTCCGTAAGGATCTGTTAGTTTTTCTTGCAAGCCTTGTCATTTTTGTGGGTCATTTCAGTCAATTGTTAAAGTGTTGTTAAGTACTTTATCGTTCTGTCAGTGTTCGTGTTACATCATACGATAAACAATTATTACTCAGTGTATGTGCATCCGTGTTTATGTTTATCTAGGCCATCTCGGTACGGCTTATTACTGGGAAAGAAGTCTCGAGTTTCATTTTAGAATGAGAAAACAATTAAATGTTGTTAATAGCACAGAGAATCTCGCGAAATTATACATTTGCGTATAAATAATTTCAAATGTTTCGCCTGTTCAATTAATTTCAACTAAGAAACAATTTAAATGTTGTCCAATCTAAAAATTGATTCGGTCTCAGGTTTAGCGCAAACAGCGTCACATTTGACAAACAAAAAGTGTTTAATTTGAAATGGAAGCGTTTGCTTTCCTTTAGTGCTTTAGTTTTAAAGTGCTCTGGCTGAAAAGTATTTTTAGCCATATATTTCGACTAGTTTATTAGTCACACGTGGTACAGATGTTGGAGTGGCTATGCAAAATCTAACATCTGGTGGTGTAGGGTGTAGTCGGCGTGGATATGCTCCATGCTGTAGGCCGTAGATAAGTTTGATGAATAGTCGACTTCAAATATCAGAATAGCATACTTTAATATTAACAAAATATCCTGAAATTAATTTCAACTACCATTTATATGGGGGTTTGTAAAGTTTTATTAACTGTATCTTTTTATATATTTTTTGTTGTTGTTGCAGATGAACTGAATATATTTGGACATTTTCGTATATTTCAACTTAAGTACCTAATGGCGATGGTGAGTGATTTTTATAACATTTACTAGTGCATGTTAGTCTATATTGTACAATTCTTGAGTTATCAAAATAACTCGAACGTATTCTAAATTTTACACTGCGAAAATTATTTTTTTCTAAAAATTAAGGAAACACCATAAAACTATGATATATAATATTTGTAAACAACATGAACCATATGGTTTTTGCTGAACATTCATTGTATATATGAGATAAAGAAAATTGAAAATAATCAATAATCTAGTCGGCTATAAAGATATAATAGCACAGATATGAATTCGGGGAGGGTTCTGGCCCTACTCTAGCATACAACAGCAACCCCCGAATCGAAATCACATCCGATGACGATGATGATAAATCATTTGCGTCTCGACGCAACCCCAAACCAGACACACATGCATCAGTAGACCAGCTGTACTTTGTACACATAATTTCAGCTATTTTTGTATGAGCACACGCCTAAATATAAATTTTCCACGCTTCAGCTTACCATTCGGAAAAATATTCTAAACTATGTACATACATAAATACTTTTTTATTTGCACTGCATGAGATGCAATTCTAATTGTGTTAAACTGCACATGCAATTCTTTATCAAGAAACATAAATGCATATGAAATTACTATATTTTAGTATTACATAATCATTCATGGAACTATTAAATCGATACTCAAACCATCTGTTTGCAATTTTATCAAAAGAAAAATGAACCTAATATCAACATTACCGATAATTTGCTATGTCAATATTATGATAGTAATAATTAACACTAGTTAATATATTTATTCGCGTTGTAATTTATTAATGTGTTAGTTTAACTTATTCTCTCGATTAACTTAAGTATATTTCATAATCAATATATTTTAGTGTATATATATATTTATATATCTGAAGTTGTGATTAGTTTTCTCTGTGTTATCGAATTGTTACAGTGTTTTGCTTCGTTACTAAATATTGGATTACATTATCAAGGCAGGTAGGTGACATTTTTATTATTATATTTCTTAATTTTCTACGTTGAGACGATAAGAATTGTTTTGAATCTTAAAATCGTGATCTAATTTTGAATATAGAGCCTAAACAAATGCATTATAGTTTAAATTTAAACTATATATTGATTATATCATCTTTCATGGTTGGCTCATCTGGCGTACGTTCATTTTCATAATACGCGAATAAGTTATTTTTAATTTGGTTGAATTGAAGATTTAATATGATTGATTGCCGTGAGACTTTTGATTCAAAATGTTAACTTTATAAGTATATTAGGTGGATTACGCGAGCCTTAGACTGTTTCCCCTTGAATTATAATGTTTTGGTCTACTGGTTATAATTTAACACTTAATTTAATATGGATTTTTTTATAATGACGAAATTGAAACCTAACTAAAGAATACACCAGTGGCGTAGCAATATTAAACGTTCAGACACACTGGTAACCGGCGTTGAGAAAATAGTCAATATGATCCAATAAATTACGATTTTAACATTCTTTGAATAAGAATGTTAAAATGTGTAATAACAATTGAAAGAAATTTGCCTTAGGTATATATGTTTTGTAGAATGATTTTACTTAAATTTCATTTGAATCTAAATTTGCGATGTTTTTATACAAATGTTAATCTAATAAAAATCCTGATTAGATTAAAGCTGATTGATGGTAGATAAGTCAGAAATAGTTATTCGTCATTTTATACCTTATTATCATTTAATAAATAATTTTACCTCATTGTTTTTTTTTTGCCCCAAAAAGATAATATTTCAATTTGATGACATACTTATTTATTTATAAACGTTAGTAAACAACCATCACTCCATAAAGTTATATATCGTAAATAATTCAATTATATAGGTTTAATTAACAAAGACAAATTGTCTGCAATTGGTTTTAATTAGGAATGATTAATAACGAATGGATCTTAAATTGGGGTAATAAGTAATTCAGATAGTGTATGATTAGTTACGTCACGAACATCAATCAATTGTTAAATAGAGAATTTACACTTTCATAGTAAATCATTCAAATGTATCCATTCGATATGTTATTCTTTGAGGTAAATATTAATTCTGTTCACCTAGACAAGAATGGATGGATACAGCAAAGCACTGAAGCCTGAAGGTTGTTGAATTTTTTATTAGACAGAATGGTACATTGTTTAGGTGCCACTGATCTATGATAAATCGGGAATACTTATGTAATTAATTTGAGAAGTATTATAAATTCGTTGTTTAAAATTTTATTTAAAAAAAAGTATAAATAATTGTATTAACAATCAATTCAGAGACGCTTAAAAGTTTGATTCAATCTTTTCAATACTTAAAAAAAATAGAATATTTTGATATTTAGCGTTGAATTTCGTAAAAGTTGAAAACAAAATGTCTTTGTGCGTAAATACAAAGAAATAGAGTAAACAATTTGCAATTTTTCACTCGACTCGTCTCGATGTGTAATTAGAGGAGGGTTAATGAGCCTTGTACAAAATCTTGATAAACGTTAGATGATAAAACGAACAACTAGCATACATGAGAATATATAGCTGAGATTTTTCCCAAACAATTACACGTTTCCACTAAGTTGGATGTTGGCAGCAGCCATTGTTCTGAATGGCGTTCGCCGCGGTTGGCTTCCCACACTTTTGTGAGGAAACGTCCTGTTCTGGATACTTGTTATTGTTGTTGGGTACACGTCACTTTAACAACATCACACAACATATACAATCACCCTCATATATACATCTACACAAAGATGGTTGTGTGCGTTTCAATTTAATTAAATGTAATAGATAATACCACAAAAATTAATTGGATAATTTAAATGAAAAGTGCGCGTTCTTAACAGTATTAAATTGGTCATGGTAGGCTATTTTGAAATAGTTTACGTCTATTTCTTTAATATATGTATATTTGAGTTTGCTGTGTACATCTGGAGCGCTTTGAGTAGAAAATAGAGTTAGTGGTTACTTGATCAACTAGTAAAATTATTATTATTGGTTTCCATGACACAGTTGTATATATTAATCTTAATTTTGACATTTACCAAATTTTCTTTTACATCTTTTACAATGTAAGCTTATAGTATTATTCAATATGAATTTCGGATAGTTGGGAAAGAAAATATTTTTCATCGAATTGGATTTCTTATAAACAGAAAGAGTAAGTTGTGCATTTTTCCTAAAATATATTATTTATGGTCTGTTAAATCAAAACTGTATCTGCAGTAATTATATTATTAATATTATGAATCTTAAAAGATTTCGATATCAAGCCTAATTAAATTAAATGTTAATTTATATTCCCTAACAAAACATGAAATTTGCTAATTTGAGTAGGTAATAAAAAAGAACCTCTATTAGGTTGGGTAAAATTATTTTAACGTCATGTTAATTTGAACATTCATCAGAGTGTGAGATAATCCAAATGTATAAATAAATGCAACGTTCAGGTTGATTCATGAATTAATTCACCAATTAAAACCGCGCATTTCCGTTCAGTATTAATTAAACATTCGTAATTACTTCATCGCACCCTTATATTTAGCAGTGAAAGGACGATATATGAATATTTATAAGTTGTACAGGTTGTATAATGAATTCATTTCCTGTCACAAAAACCCCTATATGTTTTTACTCATTTAAAAAGGGGTAAGCTTATATTTAAAAAATAATTTATTCATAAAATTTATTTATTATTAATTTAAAATTAGTTTTCATTTTGATATATTTTACGTAGAGCGTTCAAGTTATAGAATACTTCAGAATGAATTGCACTTGCATGATAGGAAAAGACTATTCACAATAATTCTAAAGATGTTTAGTTCCGGTCTCCCTCCACTAGTAACATCACAAAAATAGTCCATAAACTCTCAGACGTGCACACTGCACACTTTTCCTTTACGGTCTTTTTCACTCGAGCTGCATTTTAATATACATCAGCTAACAAAATATATTCATAAAGCGTCGCCGATTCACTGATTCGGTTTCGGCTCGTCGATCTGTGTCCGGAAGTGACGTATAATTATTTCTAATAAAGAATAAGTGGAACAGAGACAGCAGACACGCATGTAGGATTGCACGCGTCTGATTGGCTACCGGAACAATTGTTTCCCTGTATGGTTGTATGTGTATATGATGTCTGGTAGCTGACTATGTTGCGGAAAACCAGAAAACCAGTGTGATGATAAAAGTTCGGGGTTACGAAGACTTCGTAGGCAGTAGTTGACGGTGGTGTTTCTGTTGGAGACCCTGGTCTCCAGGTGTACTCTTCGGGTAATATTCGACCATGAGGGTAAGCGATTTCTAAATTTATATATTGGGCAAGTGCGTTTGCTTTACTGTAAAGTCCTTAAGCCCACACGGTAACATTATCGTAGTTTAATTATTATAAATTCGAGTAAAACTTCATTCGATATTTTGTCCTTTCTGACGCTGTATATCCCTTATAGTATTTTTTTTTCTAAAGTGACTTAAAAATAATAATAAGAAAGCTCACATTTGTTGTTTGGAAAATAAAAGCGGCTACAAAATTCTATGACTAACATTAATTCGATAAAGCAGTTATGACGTCAGAATATATATTAATAAAACAATGGATTTATACATTTTATATAAGCATCCTTCAGTGCTGAAATTTCGGTTGTACTGTGAAGGTTACGCAAAATAATTTAGTGATTTTTAAATTAGCTACGATTAATGTAGATGTCTTTTGCAGTTAAAAGCATATCAGTGAGAATATTGTTATCTGTTTAGTATATAATAGAAGAGCTGCAGTTAAGAAAAGTAATTCGTTATTTTTATAAATCGTTAACAATGACTAGTGTTCATATAAAATATAAATACTGCACTAAGTTCCAAGAAAATAGGTTGCGAAGATAATTTCTTACAGTATGAGCATAAAAGTTGAACTAATGGTCTGGTTATAAGCATTTGTTTACCATTTATATGTTATAAAGGAAATCTATATTGAAAAATCAGGTTTACAAATTTCAATGCAATATTTGCTTTCTGTATTTGAAATAGGAGTATCTACTTGCAGAATTGCGTTTCAGCATCTTATTTAAAATGTACATTTAATATAAATTCATGAAATTTTAATAAATACAAAACAATGATTTTTCTTTAGATTTTTGAAATGACTATTATTATTATTATAACTCTCATCAGGTCTCTGTGTATGTGTAATAAACATGATTTATGTTTTCGACAGTAGGTAACACTTCCAAAAACAAACAAATTTTAATAAAAATTCATCCCATCTCTGTTACTATTTACGTATGAAAATAGTATTTAAGTTTAACAATTGTTTACAACTGGAGTCGCTTCAATTACCGTGAAGTAACCGTAGTAATTGTGATTTAATTTTCGAGTATCATGGAAATTTTTGAAAGATATTTCACGTCATTTCAGCAAACGACGAAGGCGAGAGCCAAATATGCGAAACCGCAAATAATATATGGTAGTTCTAGTATCAAATTAATATTACATTTACTGGTCATCTATTATTTCACAAAAAAGGAGATTATATTAAATAAATCTTTTGTCACAATATGTCAAGCTTCAGATAATATAAGGTTTAGCGTTTCAGTGAATTTTTGGGTTTTTAAGCAAGCTTGTGTTGGTTTAATTTCGGGAGCGACAAGTTAACAGATCCTAATTCCGTTGCTTTATGCCTATTGTATTAGATGAACGTGTAGGAAGTGTGGGGAAATTGCAGTATCGAGGTCAATTCGCGTCTAATAGGAATGCAACAAAACAAGTGAGATACCACTATATATCCCATCGCTGTTACTCATATATGCATATGTGCTATATGCGGCTTTATACTATACTATACACAGATAGAAGCTTCGCACGTGGCTCTGTTGCTTTGACAGTTCTATCTCGCGCGGCGTTCAAGTGTCGTCTCTTTTGTGCATCTTCTGATTGATTGATTATTTTTTATCATCGGTTTCAGGTTAGTTTATTTATTTTGGTTTCACTATAAATGCCATTGGTAAACTTTTGCAAATAGTCTATATTGATAAATTTAATTTGATGATTCAAATCAAGTTCGCTCATTGCACATAAGAATGGAATAGTTTTAAGTACAAGGACTGTGACTATTTGGTATGGTATGGACAACGTAAACAATATTTTATGGGTAGGAGATTTTCTAGAAAGGGTTCGATACCGATTATATAAACAGTGATTTGCATATTAATATTAACGATTAGTAACCCGATAATTTAAAAATTAATTTAAATACCAGGTATTTAATCACAGGTAATATACATGCTTACATACGTGTTCACACTACCTATTAACAGATAGTTATGCAAATTTAAATTTATTAATTTTATAATACCTACACTATTAAAACTAACTTATCGGGAATTTAATCAAATGAAACCTAATATACCTCAATATATATTAGAAACACCACATCTCAAACCATTTTATATAAAAATCTGTCGTTTTATGAGCCATAAACAAGCTATGTAGATGATATTTTTTTTATTTTCACTAATCAAAGTAATTTAATACATCACATGTTATTTTATTGTTTATTTATAAATAAAGAAAACAATTGCGGTGTCGTGTTTTGTAATTAAATTGTAATAAAATAATATCAAATGTGTCGAACACACAATATGTATTCCAAGAACCGCCTTTAATTTCATAGTATTATTTATAAATAATAAATCCACATATGAGAAGTGTTTTATTATGCTTTATTTATATATATGTATATATATGTATATATATATATATATAT
>JADQWA010000042.1:195000-270225 GCA_018344505.1 Nebria ingens riversi | reverse complement strand
ATATATATATATATATATATATATATATATACTAGTTGGCCGATGCAATTATTATTCGGTATTCGATCAATTACTAATCAAATATTTGTTATAACTGCTCCAATATTCATGTTTTGTTAGATTAAATTTTTTTTTCTAATAAATATATAAATGTAAGAAATATTCGTAATCGAAATTTTATTTTTAATATTTTATTATTAATATTGTGTGTATATATACACAATATATAGTAATTGGAGTGCGATGAGGAGTATACGATGCATTCAGAGCTTTAGATGATCTTAAAAACTCGTTAATGTCAAATGTATAAAGTTTTTTTTTTTTTATATTGAACGATTCGTTTGTTGTAGTGTTTACGTATTATGTACCGGTTTCTAACTGTGAATAGTATTTTTTCGTATTAGTTATACGGCCTTATGGCATACGCAGTGGCACGCGACGCGACTAGTAGAGATTTACCGTACCCTAGTAGGGTATCGATTTATTTCTGGGAAAATGAGCGCGTATGCGCAGACGGTTGCGCTCATTCTTTGACACAGGGCGTCGTACTTTTATCGTCGTCTGCCACAAGTATACGCCGCGCGACGCTGTGCACGCGTCGCCATCAAAATGGCGTCGCTTTAATACAACTGTGCACAGGTGTAGTTTATTTGTTTAATTCTATTCCGTTTTTTGTTATATTATGTAAGTATTTTTACTATTCTATACTTTACAAAAATATATTTTTATACAATACGAACCATTTTGCCGTACCATATATTACAAAAGATACCATAAATCAGTATATAATTATTCTCTTTGTGGCCACTAAAAATCTGCCATATTATAACCAGAGAGCAGTAATAGAGGATCATTTTTCTGCATTGATCATTACAATTGCAATATTAGTTCGTGTAAAATTTGAAATGATTTTTATTTTCAGCAAACTAGAATTGCAATTGAAATTTTTGATACAAGAAAATTATCCGCAATTATAAAATATTGACACAAAAATTATGGTTTCTAATTTGTATTAATATATTTGCTTGTTATTTCTAATTTTTTTAAAATTTTATTTATGAACATAACTTTGACTTTTATTTAATGTTACACATAAAATAACACAAAAACAATCGGTTTGCCGGCAAAAACGCAATTATTTAATTAGGTGAGTCATACTATGCGTAATTTTCCATTTATATCACGAATTTATAATTAATAAATGCTATTGAAATGCAATATAGCATATTGAACTGTGATTTAATCAACGAATGATTTGTCAATTATTTGTTTATAACATGACATCATACAATTAGTATACCACACCTAGAATGCTTAACCCTTTGTTACCTAGTGGTTGAAACCTTTACTTTATAAATGTATTCAAAGTTTTCTAGCGGCTTTGTACTTTACCACTTTCTAGATGTGTCGTTTTTTTTATATAATTATCTCAAATTTATGTAAACAATTTCCTTTGATCTAGTTAAATAACGCTAGCTTCCATATTTATTAGCTCGAATTTGAAATGGTACACATAAAACTAAAAGTGCCACTTTTTAGTTTTATTAACACCTATAAATCAATCAATCGTCAATTTATTATTCAACAAAACCAATTCTAAACACTCAATAAATTGCCCCAAATAACATCTGCCTCTAAAACACCATCTGTAATAATAATAATAATATGAGTCAAATAATACATTGTTTATAAGGACATCAGTATTGGTTTGTGTTTCTTGTTTATGCAATAAATTAACGTAAATGTGAGCAGGTGCATTCAGAAACCATAACACTGGATGCACAAGTGCGCATTTCGCCGTCCGCGTTTCGGTTCTTGCAGAAAAAAAATAGTTTGTAATACAGTAGCACAAGGTACCGCGTTTTCGCGTTGCGTTCAAGCGTTTTAAGTAGAAATACACAAACATAACCTGTCTGGACACGACGAGTTCTGTAAATAAACAGAGAAATCTACGGTTTTTGTATAAGCAAGCCGCGGAAAAACTCTAAACATACATGCACTTTTGACGCGCTGCTTTATTTCTGAATTCTATTGGTTAGTCGCCGATACGCAAGAATTGGTGCTTGAGTATCCAACATCATGGTGTACATATATAGAATCACATACATACACACTTCTTTTCTCGTTTCATTTCGAACAAAAGTGTCGGATGCTGCAGTTTAGTTTCTATTTATTTACGTGGGTGACTGCATGTGCTGATTTGTGTTTCTGATATCGGTAAGTGTATATATATACACATCCGTACTAAAGAAAATACATCCCTTTCCTAGGATTTGCCATTTGAACAGCTGTTTTCTCTGGGGGATGAACCTCTCACTCTCCCTGGTTTATAATTTATTTTTCGTTCGTAGTCTTCACCAAGTTGCATACAAAATTTAATTTAATTAAACATGTATATAGAAAAATCAAATAGATTAATTCTACGAAAAATAGGTCCTGCACTTTGTGATAAGACATTTAATATATCTCATACATAAATAATTCTTGCACAGGAAAAAATAAAGATGAGTACTTCCTGTTTGCTGACATCATATCGCAATTTCGCTATTCTGAATTACATCGTGCAAAAAATCATATATTTGTATATTATTACTAGTAAAAGCATTTGCATCACATTCATATTATAAATTAATTTAAAAAAACAACAATCGTGTATTTATTTAGTCTCTTTTGTGTCAAGCAACTCGAAATTGAACGTATTACTGTTTTTTAGTCTGATGTATATGTATTTGTGTGTCTAAAGTGGTTTCTGTCACCCCATCTGATAGGAATAGGCATGATGTTATGTATATATATATATATTAAATGCGCATGTGTTATTTGTTGCGGTCGCATTCCTATCATCCTCTGATTGTTTGTGGTACTTTGAAAGGGAAAATAGGATATCCTGTCCCGTTAACTGATGTCATCCACTCATTTCAATTACATTTATTATTTATTACATGTTACTAAGTTTTTCAAATATTTCTGTTACCCTGTTTGTAAATTAAACCAAACAAGCTAAGATCACAATTGTTACAACACATGTGTGTATATATATATAACAATATGTAGTTGTAAAAAAATGATTTATTTTGCCGTTAAATTGCAAACAAATACATTAAAATAAACAATAACTATTTATGATAAACATATATCACTTAAGTAGTATGCAATTTCGTTGTTTAAAATTAGCACAATGACTTATCGATATTTTATATTATATAAAACATATGGCTCATATTGCTACTGCAACCGAACGCTGAATGTAATTTGTCTCGTATGAAAAACATGCAAAATAAATGGCATTGTGCAAAACGTTTATCATAAAATCACAATGGTTGTCTCATAATATAACGGAAACATTCCTACTACTGACGTACCATTGTTTCATATTGACTGGCCTGGGAAATTGCGTTGATATACTTAGGTAGAATTTCGTAAGATGATTTCTGATACGTGGTTAAATTAATATATATATATAGTTGAGAATAAAATACGTGAAAGGGAAAACAATAAATCAAATAAAATGTAATGTAATAAGATTCACTTAATGGAAAATTTATGGTGAAACTTGCGTGTGGTTTCCTAATAGATATAAAATGTATATAATGAGTCACTTTTCAAAAATGCATTCAGTCATTTGAATTTCAAAATGTCATCTCAATTTCACACTATTCACATTGAACATATGCAAATGTGTCGTTGTAATTCTCATATTTCATATTCAGTCATTCTTTCTTTGTGTTGTATACTTTCGTATCAAATTGTTCGTTAATTTTAGACAAAGGTTCAAAAAATATATAAAATCCTATAATGCAGTTTACGCCTATATGTTATCAAAATACAAATAATCAACTTTGATTTTGAGATGTATTTATCACGTATAAAAAGATATCTAAAATATTCTTATTTATAATTCTCAATTAACTTATATGTCCGTATGTGTTATAACGAATGCTTTCTTTTCATTTGTAGACTGAATCTAGTCAAAATGAACCACAATCCAATCAAACCGACCGTATGTCGACGACTCTTCGCTGATGACAACGACCATAATGGCCCAGCAGTTGAACAACCAAACCTGGAAACGGCTCGGTTTGATAACTCACACAACACGATACTGGAAAAGTTGTTGCGAAGCCGCGAAGAAGTGCGGGATAAATGGAACTTTGATTTCGAAACAGAAACACCGTTAGAGGGAGATTGGGAATGGGAACGGGTCGAACAACCAGTTCAACCAATTGGCCGGGTCCAAGTGCAACCACAACCGGTGGAAAAAACTAGAGATGATGGAAATAATAAATCACTGTAGTCGATTTTAAATTAAATTACTTATTCACACTTATGGCTGGCAGTCTGAAAAGATACTTTTTAGAACTTCTTCCAAATTAATTCCGAATGCTTCAAAGTTTATACTTATATTTAAAAAAAAAACAATAATATTGAGTCATATGAGTTGTTTTAATTTTTGAATTTGTTTATATTTTATGATGGTCGCAAACTTAAAATTATAACAGAAGTATCTATTTTAATTGCTATTAACTATAATTATTAAATTATTGTTTATTACGAAATTGTAACACCGCTTTGGTAATAACAAACATTATATGTGCAAGTTGCATAGCTTGTTAAAATTTGTGCAATAAACAATATACCTAAATATATATAATATATATATAAGATTAATTTATATATTTTAAATTTTGTATTTGCTAGTCTTTTATATATCAACAAATATATTAGTTTAACTTATTTATTTAAATTTATATTGTGATGTGATTTTGGTTGTTTATATATCAATTTTTTTTTGTCGTTATTTTGTAGGTTAAAAATACTTGTTGTAAAACAAGAGAAAACAGCTAAATACCAAAGTCGAAATGCAGATGTCTATGTTTTTATGTAGAAATGAACTAATAATGTAAATAATAAATTAAAAAGAAATTCATCTGCACTAAATGTAAAGCGCAAAATTAATTTTAAACATTTTATAACTAATTATGTAAAAGACTGAAACGTTTACTAAAAATGTCTCGTGAAATATTTATTTATTTGTATAAATCGTATCAAATATGATATAAAGAATGAACTAATGTACTGTAAAATAAAAAGAGAACAAAACTATTTAATTTAACTGTGTAATCCTTAATTTACCTATTTATCAATTTGCGTTGAAATTAATACCACAAGCTGTTAAAGTATATATATATATATATATTTTAAATTACTAAATAGGAAAAGCATGTTGTCTTTTAATATGATAGAATTTCGTTATTGGGTTGCAGGATGACCATGTGTGAGACGGTCCTTACCTTACGTCCGTTAGAATTGTCCGGTGGTTGTCTTGGATTACTCATATCAATTACTGTTTACCTCCGGTTCAGAAACGGACTAAACGTTATTTCTTTATAAATTACTCTCTAGGATGTTATATATAAAAGTAAACATTTTTAATTATTGGTTGGAAATAAACTGACTAAGCTTGTGATATCATAATCTCTTTAGCAATTGGTTCATAAAATAAACGTTCCCTGATTTATATATGTAATTTTATAAATCTAAAAATGATATTGTTAGTCCTAGTCTATTCGTAATATTGTGCGGACGTGAAGAATAATTCAAAATATATTATATAGATATTATTTAACTAACAGTATTCGAAAATAAGGATTGATTTATTTACTAGATCTAATAAACACTTCTGGGGATTTAAAGATGAAAGATAGCCGGTATTATATTATATTTTGATCTTGATTTGAATTGTATGAATATAAATTTGTAAAATAATCAGAATCCGACTCTGTGCATGATCTAAGCTTACGCCTTGTCCAGTCCAACCCACCCACTGGTCTTGCGTGTCCGGTCTCTGAATCTGAACGCGATCATCCTCCCGTGTCCGTCCGGTGCACCTTTACTCTTGTTTTAGTTGCAATGCTTGGGAAATCAACACCTTTTTTGTTTGCATCGTCCGTGAGACAAAACAGATCCCAGCCCATCACGAGGGTTTATTTCATTGCTTTTTGCATAATCACACGAAAAATAAAAGAGCATTGTAGTCTGTGTTGTCTCAACGACGAGAAAAGAAACATAATACAAAAAGTGATTCAATATTCTTGATAAAATACATCGCTTAAAATTTTATATTATATTTATTGATCTTGCAATGTTCTATTGTCAACTTGATGACTAAACATACAATACGAATACAGATTTGTCAGACCACACATATAGTAAGTCTAAGATCTAACGCTTAATTCAATTTCAACAAAATCCTCTATTCATAATCGACTTTAATCTCTACAAACCATTACAGAATTTAATTTTACAAAATTAGGCCTATCAATCAACGCCAGCCAAGTCTATTCAGAAATAAATACTATAAAAAAACATCTGCAGAGTAATGGACTGGAGTTTCTTATACGTAGTAGGTATATTTTGTTTAGATAAGAAGGATATTAAAATACAAATGTTTAAATATTCAAGAAAATATAATTATTCATTACGCTATATAAGAAATTATTATGGCCGGACATTTGTAAATTTTTAAATGAACTTAAAACCTATAAATATTTTATATACATATATATATATATATATATATATATATATATATATATATATATATATATTTTACTAACTTTTGAAATTTAAAGTTTCATCATTTTACCTTCAACAGTCAAGGCTATACACACAAAAGCACACTCACACACACACACACATCATCTTAATTATCAGCGGAATCTTCATTATTTTGTGTATAAAACTCAAAACAAAAAAAAAACTACTAATTATATAAATTAGACAATTTAAGCATTGAAATATTTAATAAGTAATACACATAAACAAATAAATATCTCTATGTTATTTTAGAAAATTCAAAAATACTTCCGCGTTTGCGCACGACCCTTGTAACCAGTGTTAGTAAAATTGCTTATCATGTCATGTGGTGTACGTGTTTGTGCGATGATAATTGTTGGATAACCAAAGAAAATTGCTCGAAAATATGTGAAAACTAACAATTGAATTGTTTTTAAGTGTTTGTGATATCAATTGATGGATAGGAAGCGTGAATTGTAAAATGTAAGTAAACCTATTCATTGTTGGCGTCATGTTTTTGGTTATGTTGCTATGCATGTGTCGTATGTATATAGGCAACAAGTACTTGTAGTTGAGTATATTTTGTTTTCTTGTCAAACAATTGACTGGCATATATGATACGATTTATTAAATATAATTTCCCTATACCTACGTAACTATGGAAACTAAATATGTTATTTAAGAATTTCAATAGCGATTTTCTTGCAACTGGTACACTTCTTCAATATATTTTTCAAACAAAAGTTGTGCGTAATATTAATATCTTTCATTTTAATTGTAACTATTTTTACTGTAAGTGCAACCGTTTCGGAGATATTGCAAAACGTGACTAAAGTAAACATGCACTTTCGGTTTGAATATTATTTTCAAATATAGGAGGTTTTTCTTGTTAGGCGTATACAAATCTTATGTTTAAAGTTTCATAATTTTATCTTTAACAGACGTAGTTTTAAAAATAGTCAGACTCGATTTAGGGAAGGTTAAAAGGTGTATTTTCGTTAAAATTTTGTGATCAGTTTTTTCACGATTACAATACTTATGACTTCGTATAAGAAAGTAAAAAGTGTTTCTTTTTCGAATAAAAATAAAATGAGAAGTTGAAGGGTGGTTGATCCTGTTGTCATGCATGTAATAAAGAAAATCAGCGTCCATAAGCTTTAAAATTCTAAGTACCATTTAACCATTTACGAGCACATAAATTATTTTACGTTTATAAATCGGTTTAACAAAGGGTCTGGCAAGATCCATCACCATCGGACTGAAACACCTGACAAGAACGCACCGCGTCAAATAATCTGTTTCCGTTGACGGTTCCATTCGCTTCAGTGACCAGAACAAATGATGAATTTGTTCCTCAACAAAGCTCGGGTCTTATAACTAAAGATTGATGTATAAACATATTGATTTAGTGCACCTATATAAAATGATAGAACCAATCGATAGACTTTGGTTTTCTTCAATTGTAATCCAACTCTAACCGGATAGTTGAAACTATTTAAATGTTTCCGCTTCTAAAAACGGAGGGTGTGGGAGAATGTGATGCGTCTACGTAACGTGGCATTTCTAAATCGGTGATATGTTTGGTTGACCTCATCCTTTCATTCCACTTCATAGAATTCCATTGCACAGCATAGCGCTGTTCCATTCCAAGCAATTACCTTGTGCATTATCATGTTAAACGTTCGTTGTAACTTCTCAATCTTTACTATCGAAAGTTCGTTAAGCTTTATAGTGTCGTTATTGTTGCCTTCTACTGTAGTGTATACTTAAAAATGGCCGTTTACAAGTCGCATGATGTGGCGTGATTTATATCAAAGGTAAACGAGGAAGTTTGACATCACATGATGTGATAAGTGCGTTACCAATTGTCTTAATATCTAATACTCCATATCCTGGTCACTTCCTCATTTTAATTTTAATATAGACACTAATAACAAATTGAAACATCTATCCAAAGTGGTATGCGATGTAAAATAGTGTACATTAATGTAATTTTAAAATTATATACATATATTTTATTTAAAACAATCCGAAGTCGTACGTCGCAAGATAAATAAATGAGGACAGGAAATAGCGATGAATACAGTATTGCGGATTGAATTGGTTGTGGATTGCATTGTACTGGTACGGGTATGGTTCTTATGCGCGGATAGCTTGGCCGGAAATTACAAACGCATCATCATCCACCGTGAAATAAACAATGTAATATCAAAAAGGTTTATTTAACCCTTCACTTCACAGTCAAATAATAACGGTTCTGTTTAATGATTTTTACACGCCTATGAGGAACTTCAAGCCTTCAAAGGTTTTTATAGTAATAATAATAACATCACAAATAAATTTGATTCAAACAAGTTGACAGGATCGTTCAACGATCACCAATTGAAATGAACTAATGACGTAATAAATAAAAGTACTTATTCTGGGTTTACCACGTATGTATGTATGTATGTATGTACACCTTCGAACATAAATCTTGTCCCTTTATAGCCACCTAAAGTCTCGCAACCAGCATTGCATGATTTTAATGCAAGTTATGCAGCACGTACAAAATCAGTTAAATTGCGTAGGTGAATCGATAGCATTCGCTTATTATGGTAGGGTGGACCACCTCTACCATAATAAGCGAATGATATGGATTCACCTACGTAATTTAACTGATTTTGTACGTGCTGCATAACTTGCATTAAAATCATGCAGTGCTGGTTGCGAGACTAAGTGGTTATAAAGGGACAAGACTTATGTTCGAAGGTGTACATAGATATTATTTTATTTATTTGTATAAAATTTGCAATTACTATGACTCAGATGTACAGTTATTTGACTTAATAAAAGGTAAAAGAGTACATTAGTAGGTCTACCAACTGGTATTATTAAATTGTGCATCATGCTCGGATATTACAGATGGAATCACATATGTGCATTATGTTATATGAGATGTAATCTTCGTTGAAGGGTGAAAAAAGTATACCTTCCGTGCCGTACGGCGGACGGGCTTAGGCCCAGGCGTTCGTGCATACAACCACAGTATGAAATGACATTCGACCCTGTCCTGTCTGTTTCTCTGGTCATACATTTTAGTTTCACTTAATTAACTCCACTCATTAACAAAGTTAGTCCAACATATGGATGTAGATCAACAAAAAACATCACTAAACTTTCTTATACGTAGTAGGTATATTTTGTTTAGATAGGAAGGACAAATGTTTAAAAACACGCGCGCGTGCACGGAATTGCGAAAATTATCAGACTCGGCTTAGGGAAGGTCAAAAAATGGATTTCCCTTAAAATCTCGAGTTGGAATATTTTCACGATAAGAATTCGTGCACTCGTAAAAGAAAGTAAAAAGAGTTATTTTTAGAATCTTTTGTGTAGTAAGACACTGGTGCTGGTGGTCAGTGAAGGAACACAAAAGTATTCTTGTAGAGTGAATCTCTTATGCATAATATAAATTGTTGTTCATTGTATGTTAATACACATGTTACGGATGAGTGTTATTTGTACGGAATCTCGCTCAATTATCTATTCATTTTCAGAGTACACACTCTAGTTTGTCATGCTCTATGCTTCTGATGGTTTGCGATTTAGTTGGTTTTAATGAAATGGAATTATCATAAAACGAGGAAGTGAAATAACATGTTTTCATTCAGGGCATCCTGTACAATATAGAAAATTCCGTTCTGCCCACGTAACTCATTGAAATTCCTAGTTTTTAATTTCTTTTGCAATTTGTATTCAATTCTGTATTTTTCGTTGATGACCTGATGATATCCGATCTCACACGCTTCCAATTACCACCGCACACCACGAGCAACTCATAATAACTGAACTTGACCAGGTGGCGTCCGCCACCTAAGCATCAACCGCACCAACACGATATATGCCAATTATTTACAAGACTGGTCACTGAATATGTTGCACCACGTCGAAAATATCTGTCATTCTAGATAGATTGATAATATGATTTTACCTGCAAGTTCACGTGTTGCAGTTGCGTTCACGAAGCGAAAGACAAAAGAAACACATGCGCTTTTACTCCGCGAGAATGAATATCAACTATCACTAAATCAGTCTCAAATAACATAAGCCCAACCTGATGGGGCAACCAACGTTTTTTATTTATAACTGCGTCTAAAATAAATTCGTTTAACCATATTTATTTTGTAAATAACATTGTGTATTTACAAAAAAATATAACTGAAAATTTATTTTGGTTTTGCTCCATTAATGTTTAGTCTAATGTCTAAAACGTGCATTCCCCTAGTATGTATGCGTATTTGTGCACCGTATACAGGTGTTACTCCAGTCAGAGATGTTGACCTACGGTGACACCGGAAACTATCCCAACCGTACCATTTCCTGTTGAACTCGATGTGTGCCTTATCTGGAATATGTATGCTGTGTGTGGTTTTAATATTCCCCAAATGTAGTTCGTCTGTTGTTCCAGACCTACCTATTTCCCCTTCTTCTGTTAATATTGATACACTGTGCGGTTTATTAGGCTAGAATATTTTGAGGTTTGGAATTCGGTTTACGTCGCAGTTCCCGGAAATGCGTGAAACAAAGATACCGACCGCCGCAGACATTATTTCTTAGAATGTATATTGACGTCTACGAAATATACCACATATAATAATATTTCGAAAGGATAATGATTCAGCATTAAAATTAATGCCTTTCTAGTTGTTCAGTTCTTACTCTTTCAGCGAGTCTATTATTAGAAACTTGGAGTCTATAAATCAGTCCCAAACATTTTCTTTAGTGCTTCTACCAGTAATAGCTCTACCGAAGTAAAATAAGTTATACATTCCATTAAAAGGCAAATGGCTCGCGTAAAAGTAATTGGTTTTTAAATCAGTCCTGAAAATAACACCTGCTTAATTTGGCGCGCGTTTACCTTGAATCCATTCCCAACTCTGTCTGATACAACACTTCTATTATTGTGAAAACTCCCCAGCTACAATTCAAATAGTTTGCTCATATTTCTTATCGGGGCAGACTCTTTAAGTAACACAGTAACACGTCTGGCTAACAGTAGGTGGTGTATAAATGGATTTTCTACCTGGTGCTACTGGTTTCCTTGTTACACGACCTCTCTTCTTCTTCTTTATCTATCCTTATCTAAACATGTCTGCACGCGTCCATTGTCTATCTTTGTTTAACTAGCCGCAGTAGGAAGTGAAGTACTCAGTTCGAAGATAATGAATACATTATGGGAGCGTTTTCGACTAGACATTACTTTGTTTTCCTAGGTATCATTTTGTCTCCTACAAGACAAAGCAGTGGTTGTCAATCATTGCACTTTAGTCATGAATTTTTTTTTTGTAAAGTTAAGTCGTAAAAGCTGAAGTTGTATCCTAAATTTACTCATTTTAAAACATCAGAAAAACTTCTACACTTTTTTCTTGCATCATAAATTACTTTATAGTACTTGAGTAATGGTTGTACGTAGAATATTGAGGATCACTGGTTTCAAGAATAGGTTCTGAAAATGACGCGCCTTAGCCACACATTTAAGACAGAGTCCAGACACTCCTGTTCCTGCTCTAATCTTAAAATTGTTATTCATTTACACAATTTGTAAACGTTTCTTCTTTAGGGTTTACTAAGAAATGCTTGATAATGCACTTCTACATTATCCATTGTCTTTTTGTAAATAAATGATTTATTTAAACAAAATATAACAACTAAGTAGTTAAATTGTATTTGGTTATAAAAAAAAATTCCTATAATTGGCTATAAAATGTCGAAATGAAATTATTATGGTTGTTAGTTTTCCAAATCATTAAATAAAAATGTAGGGTTTTAGACTTTTCTAAGTTAAGAAACTATTAAAATTTTAGTTCCTTAGTATTATCTAACATCTTATATTTTTTTGCGAAAACAAAAAATGTGTTCAGCCTACATTGTCTAGCTACCTACGCATAAATGTAGATTCTAAGAAAGCATTTATAGTCAGAAATTGTGTGTTATTAGCCGCATAATATATGTTTTCTTCAGTTTGGGATGCAGTTAGAGAAACGTTAATTATCTCTTCTTAGACCACCAGATTTTCGAAATACGTGTAGGTAATAATAATTTTTGGGTTTATTGGGAGGAACAAAAATTTATCTAATTGGCTATAAACGGCTTATTGTAATGGTTCACCAAAATTGAACATTGAAATGCGATACAAATCAACATCAAGTCAACGTAAAATATGTCTATTTTTATTTCCACAATCGTAATTTTCAATTATAGATTTTAACGTTTGTTACGATACGTTTTTTCTAATTTTACACAATTTCCCATATAATAGGTAATACAAAAATTGCTTCTTTATTTACGAAAAGTTATTTTAGACAAGCTCAAAATGATTTAATATTGTGTAATAAATAATTTGGTATCTATTGTATAATAAATATATCCAAAACACAGTTCATTAACATTCAGACGATTGAGAGCAATATTTCACTGGCTGCTGGTAAAAAATGTAGCATTTACGTTGGAATGCCATCACCAGGAAGCGGTGGCTTATAATCTCGTGGTAACAACGAACATGTTTGGACGAGTCGCTTACATCGGCACGGTCAAGCTATCGATGATGCACCCATGCACGTGCTATATTTGTCCGAATTGATAATGTGGTTATCTCCTGTATAGTCATAAGTGGAAGTGACAATTATTTTGTAAATTCACTTTTCCGACTGTATTTACAATTATTTTCTAATACAAATATTTAATTTTCAGATATTTCCAATTAAACACCTTGAAACTCGAGCAGTACGAGATGTCTGCTATACAAAGGTAAGACGTTTTCTATTTTAATATATTTAAAAAAGCACGCAAATAAGGTCAAGAATAGTATAAATTAGGTATTATATTCTACATAAATTGTTATATGAGCGCACGTATATATAATAAAATACATTAATTATCAAATATGACAATTTCACCCTTATCAATATGTTTAAGATAATAGGACTAATAATTATGTAATTAGTATGAAATAGGTTGTTTCATTCTGTGTATGTAACAGGAAAAATGCCCCAAGTGTCAGGCAATATTTATGTTCGCCTGTAGAGACATGTCTGAACTCGTCGCTTTATAGAAATCTCGTGATATGCATGATGTAATAGGTAATTCTATTAAAATAGTCTGTTTCTCATTTTAATACTTTTATTACTAATATCAGTAATTCTGAATTTATTTGTTTTTTTGAACACTAATAAATTAATGATTTTATTTTATTAATTTATATAATTAAGGATATTATTACTAGTATCAGCAATTATATTAATTTATATATTTAAAGATGTGTTCTCATTAATAAGTAATCGATCAGATATGTCCTAAACAGTTGGGGATACTTTGGATACCTTGACAAAGTCGAAATAATAAAATATGAAATCGGTGTAGTCTTTGTTGAATTCGGCCATGGCGTTTATAGTACGGTTGTGACCGTAACTATTTACGGAACACTGCTTCAAGTGCTCAATGTTTTTCTTCCTTTATTTTCAATTTAAAATTTGATTGTTATCTGCTGCGTGTGTATGTCTAGACTTCAATCTTCCGATGCGGCACTGACACTGACATACTCTGATTGTCACACTGTCCTCTATTCTATACAAACAATCGTTTATTAAGTGTGAATAGAGAGAAGGACCTTCTCAAACGTGATATCTAAACTGATTGTACCATATGTTCATTTTTCTATAACCCTAACTCTTATTCCATTGTACTGTTATCACCCTTATTAACATGACAATGCAAACTATCTTTGAGGTTTTTTTTAGCTACGTCTTCGTTACACAGAATTGAAAGCAATGTGACTCAGTTTCTTATTAGATAATTTAGTTAGGTTTATTTGTTATTCTAAGATTTACAACAGCAATCTAATTCAAAATTCATCAAGAAGAAATTATATATACATCTGTATTCGTAGAAAAATATATGAAACTATATTTTAGTTTAACTCTACTTTAAAATAACAATAGACAATTGACAAATAAGAATCACCAATTGTTTCTATGGAAATGACTTTAGTATTTTATTCGTATTTCTATTCAAGGCAAGAAATTTAAAAAGTATTTAAATATAATTCAAATTGAAAACATATTTGCAAAAATATGTCTTATTATAGATAAAGTTGCAAAAAAATTATATACCTAGGATATTTTAATTAAATTACCTACTCAAAATTTTTTCTAGTTATGTTTAAATAATTTATTCCAAAACTTCTTTGAAAACGAAATTATTAATTTTTTTCTCTTTAGTGGTACATAAGTTTTATTATTTGAAACAAGTTGAGCACAAAACAGTATTTAACAGTAATAGACGCAATTAGTGGTCATTCAAAAGTCATTACCTGATGATTACAGACCAAGGTTGTCCAGTGCGGCACTTGCCAGTATAGCACAAACACGACCACATGATACTTTGGGAACCCCTTATTAGAGTATAATGTTTCATAATGTCATGCTGTGCTATTTTTAAATTTCATAAATACTACAATTAAATTATTATCAAGGAAGGCTTAATTTTTTAATTTATACTTTCGTGGAATATTCATATTATTAATATTTCCTCAAGTTGTTTCTAATGAAATTATAAGTGAACCTATTTCTTGCATTACAGTATCATATTTGTAGATTTTTTTTAAACAATATTTTGTATATACGAAGACACAATTTGGTTACCTTTTGAGCTGTAATAATAACAAATCACCGTCTATGATTAATTTCAGTCAAATTTATATATTGAGAATAATTTTAAAATAAAATAGATATATAATATATTTAATTATCAAGATAACTTTAGAAGTAAATCTTAATTGAATTACTAATCGCTGATATTATAATAATATTAAATGCATGATAAAAACCGAAAGTAATATAAAGAGTATTGACCCGTTTTTCCAATTTATGTAGTATTATTTACAGAACAAATGATAAATTAATCATTAATGCGACTGTGCTGTATCATAATTGCACTGACCTCTTCTATCATCAGTATTGGAACAATTTAGAAAATTGTGTGAAATCAATGAATAATGATTTAATTCAAATACGTTCTGTCTGTGTCTGGTAAAACGTTGTCACCAATAGAGAATAAATTTGAACAGTTAATAATATAATTAAATTCAGGGTTTAAATATTTCGCATCAAGACGTACATATATGGTTCCAAACATATATAGCAACGATCATTATGTAGGCGTAATATTGTGGGATAAGTAACCCACACCATTATTGTTGACCTTGATAATTTAGATCGTCTAAATCGATTTCAAAAAGTATCAATTACGCAATAAAAACGCTTAATACAAATGCGTAAACGCTTTACCTATTATATTTTATTAATTCCTGTCTCATTTAATAAATTGCTGCAAGGTCTTCAATTGTACTGCAATTAGATTTGGTGATAATTCAAAAACATTTAGTCCACTCACATTAATCTATCAATAAAACTATTAATTAACTAAAAAACAATTACCAAATTTCAGTTGAACCATTTCCTATCATTTCAATCAGATAAAAACATATAAGGGTTTTAATAATTCAGTATTCTACTTTATACCCCAACAAAATAATACATTTGAGAAATATTACAATATAGATATACTTTATGGTCATAAAAAAAAAAAAATATATATATATATATATATATATATATATATATATATATATATATATATATATATATGTGTATATATATATATATATATATATATATATATATATATATATATATATATATATATATATATATATATATATATATATATATATATATATATATATATATATATATATATACACACAGCTCTCTATGGATATTATTAACGATGATTGATCATGCAGTAATTAAAATTGATGTACGCGATCCATTGAAAATAATTGATTAGACTTTGTTTCGAGTTTTGTATCGAGGGAGGGTGCATTGGCTAGGGAAGCCGGGTGTTTCCGAAAGGGAATTGTCAGGATTATATAGTTTGGATGCGTGATGTTGGGGCTGACAATTAAACGGTTCCTATTACGCTGGGGCAGATGGTCTAAACGTTTTGTTTACCAGCATGTTCATTACTGTCAATAAGAGACGCAATAGAATTATAGATGATGGCCAGTTTTAAGGGATAATGTTTTAAATATATATATAGTACATACATTAAAAAAAACAACAATAAAAACTTGTTTTCCTAACGCTAGGGTTGATCTCTTAATTTGAATTTTTTAAGAATAGTTCTTGAAATAATACATTAATGATCTTAAATTTATTGTTTAACATTTTATAGATTAGAAGATATTAATGTGTTTCACTTATCCTAATGACGTAACAAAGATATGATATATATAGGTTGGTGACACTGTGTTATACATTCATTTGTTTATCTATACGAACTTAGCAACAATTACCAAATGTTATTTACAAATAATTAGTAAACGATAAGGTTTATAACGGAAGACATGTGATGCATATGAATTAAATACTAATTTACGTTAATATTTAATTTAATGACAGCAGATGAGGTTTAACTTGATTGCAGAAATAAAACGTGGGTAAAATGCTACTTAGCAGCAATTCATTCGCAAATGATTTCTTATTAGGTTTTCGTCGTTTCCAAGTTATTCACCTATACGTTAAGTACACACTAATTACTGGGTACTTGGTTTAAAATGTTCAAACCCTGAGCGCATACAGACAAGTAGCAAGTGTTTTTGTATCATGTGCAATAAATAACACAGTTAAATATTGACACAAAGTGAGCACGGCTCTTTTTGCAGCGGGCAAACAAGAATATTTAGCAATGCACAAAATATATGTATGTATATGTTTGTAGAAACGAATATATTTTTACAAACAATATTTTATACATGCTAACATCTACCGCAAACAAACGCTGCTAAATTCCAAAACAAACTCAAACAAATTATATAGCTACACATGTATTTCCAAAGGTACCTTGTACCATAATCCAGTTCTAGTAACTTTAAACAATATAGAACACTATATTAGACACTTTCACTTGCACAAACATTTCTAAAATATAAATGTATACTACGTATTCAAAAAATAAATCTTTATCATAAAGAAGGTATAAACCGCAATAATTGTTGTAACATCGAGCACAAAAGGAATAAGAGTCCCTTTCCCAAGGCCTCTTGCGCTCTGAATCGTCTTCTAGTAAGAACGTTCTCATAGTTATAAATAATTATACCCTACGTAACAAATTGCTTGGAAATAATATCAAACTGTAGTCACAAACAAACACAATTGATGTAATTTCGGTTAACCGAAAAGTAAAGCGACAGATTCCAATCTTATCAGTGTATGAAATCATTCTATACAACCCTATAACAATCAACCCTTTGACCCATAGGGGCGAAGCACAAACACAAAGAAACCGTTTGTTTGTGTTTAATGTTTGTGAATAGCTTGTATCAGCGCATTAAAAACGATGTTCAGAACGTTGTTGTACATCAAACGTCTCATATATCATCGTATCTGCCATACCAGGATGACATGAAAAGTGTCTTATTTCACTATTAGTTGTATTTTTGTCTGAAGATCATTACTCTCTTTTGTTATAAAATTCTTTTTTATGTGTGGATGTGGGTGGGTAAATTGTGCTTATTTACAAGAACAAAACTTTATAGTAGGAGATGATAATCGTTCGCCAATTCCTGATCGCATAATTTCTTTTGTGATTACATACTAGTTACTTAAATGTATGAATGCAAGCGTAAGTTATAAAAATAAAAAAAAACCAAAATAGAATTACATACATTTATATGGAAAATCGTGACGCAGTTCTAATAAATACCAATAGCAAATTGAATAGACATATTTACAATAGACACATGTTGGTAATTGTGAATCATGTTATATATATATATATATATATATATTATATATATATATATATATATACTATAATATATATATATATTATATATATTATATATATATATATATATATATATTATCATATATATATATATATATAATTATATATATATATAATATATATATATACTATATATATATATATATATATATAGTATATATATATATTATATAATATATATATATATATATTATATATATATATATAATATATATATATATATATATATATACTATATATATATATATATATATATCTATATATTATATATATATATATATTATATATATATATATAATTATATATATATATATATATATATATATATATATATAATATATATATTATATATATATATATATATATATATATATATATATTATATATATTATATATATTATATATATAATATATATATATATATATATATAGTATATATATCATATATATAATATATATATATATTATATATATGATATATATATATATATATACATCTATAATAGTATCTATATATATTATATATAATATCTTATATATAATATGTATATATATATATATATAGTATATATATTATATATATATATATATTATCATATATCTATATTATATATAATATATCTATTATCTATATATATATATATAGATATAGATAGATATATATATATATATATATATCATATATATATATAATATATATATATGGTAAAGCAGAATGTCCTACTAAACAAATGTTAGTAATTAGTACCATAAACCAAAATAAAAGTACACAAATGTCCGTTAAATCATATTGTTTCTATATAGAATTTCGTCCGTTATTTTGGGCGGGTAAAATTGGCAGTAAACAACAACAAATCTACGTACGTTATAGTGGGCATACGTGTCATGAATGACTCACTCCTAGAATTGACCAGACAATTTTGGTTTTCGCGCCCAAAAGCCCACCTACCGCCGCCGTTTGACTCATCCGAATACCTTTCCAATGACTTTCTTAAACCATTCATTTTGTACACTGACCACTTTGAAATTTATCGCTAACCGATCACCAAATATCCAAGACACAGTTCCACGAAAACGGATTCACTTTCGGTGAATCTATCAGATATTGAGATCGATTCCCACACCCAAGATTGCATTCTTTAATATCACGCCGATATCTACCGACATTTTTCAGTAGTGGAAAAGATTTCAAACAATTTTTATGTTCTAATAAATTCATTCGAAAAATGTTCGAAACAATTTTTTACTTTGCGCTTACTTCAATGCTTGTATTTGCTTACAAAACATTCAAATTTAGATTAAAAATTTGTATTTGTATTCAATTCAAATAATACTATATAAGGCAATCAAAATTCAATGCTTATTGAACTATATTTATATACGAGTCATAAATTATGATGAGCTACATATATATTTCAATTTAAATTAATTATAGTGAAACAAAAACGCATAACACGATCGCCTGTGACATATGGCTCGTGCCATAATGCACATAACACACATCTACGTTCAGACATCACTACAAGAATCAATTACTGATCCAAGTCAACCGTGAAATATAACAAAACAACCGTTTCAAAATGATGCACTATGGGCAAAATATAATAATGAAATTATGTACAATTTTTTTTTTTAAATTTATTCGTATTTTAATATTTTTCCTATCTAAACAAAATCTACCTACTACGTATAAGAAAATCCAGTGTAATACACTGCAGATGTTTGATTTTGGTTGTTAGTTGAATAATAAACAATAGACTTGATTCTAAGTAACTGAATATACAAGTGGTCAACTTGTAAAGGAACCGATACAGAAGACTTAACATCAATAAAAGAAAAGAATACACAATTAACCATGCACAGAGTGAAGTGAATCGAAAATTCTTACGATTTTTCACTTGACTTTGTCGGTGCAACGCCAGCGACAAATACAAAGGGATTCGAGTAGGCACGTGCTGCATTTATGATGTGTATTTATTAATGCTTGATAAATATTAGTGAATTAAGACCATTAGAGGAGTAAATTATTAAGATTAGATATTTTCCATTGCGCACAGCTGCCAATAGATGATAAACAAATTAGATTATTTATTAAATAATTATTTAATTGCAAATGTTATTTTAAAATTACTAGCTAAAGTATGGCTGTCAGTAGGGAGAGGGTTAAAATTGTTTACATAAGTCTTCAACCATCTTAATGCATCATCACTTTTTATAGCACTATTTTTTTTATCTTTTCGATGATGACAACCACTGTCATCTTTTATTTGTATTGCAATCTAACGTCATGGCAATATAACCACGAGGTTTGTTGTCATTTTTATGCTTTAAAAAACACATAAATAAATAACTAAATAAAACGCGATTGATGCATTCTCAGAGATGAATGCATACATCCAGATAGTAGTTTTTTTTCCCGTCTCTCATTTGTTCATTTTTCTTTCTATACTTTTTCATTTCTTTTTCTTGCATCACGGCGCGTGTTTTTTGTTTGGTGTAATTTTAGACGTGACTCGTGCCCGTCAAGAATTGCTGAGAGATTACTGTAATGGCAAACATGTTGTTAGCACGATCGTTTCTGATACTCCGATAGCTCTTGTGTGTCTTAAAAATTCATCTCTTCGTTCTAACCAGAAACAAAACAATCTAATATTCATTTCAAAGTATTCATATAAATTTTCCCCCAAATGAAAAACATACTTAAAATTAAAATATTTACAGCTACAGAATGACTACTAAAAGAATAAAATAATAATAATTAAATTCCTGAAATTGGTAATTATAATTTTTTTTAAACCAATTTCAAGGTCAAATAGCAAATTTTAACTACCTGACATTAAGTCCGTAAAAAGTCTTTTATCTTGGTCCTAGTAAACAATAACGCCACCTTTTAATATGTTGTAAACCAGCAAATAAATAAAATGTTTACGATTAAATATGCAATTTATCGTCTCAATTCTCCCTTGTTTGAGTATACCTTTAGGTTGATTGAACTGCGAAGTTTAATGAACCATTTGTGTCGTTAAAAATCATAGTATAAAAGATAGCATAAACGTAAACACCGCTTAACGCCGTCATAAATGGGCAATTGCTTGGTTTTTTCATTAGTATTTACGCTGTACATTCATTGTATACTTCAGTGATGTTAAATAGAATCGTTTTATTAGAGAAAATTGTTATTGCTATATAAAATATGTTCAGTAACTATTTTGCTGTAAAAATTGATATTTTTACAATATCCTGTTTTTTTACCTACAGTACAGACCATCTATATAGATGGGTTTTATTTAAAAAGTTTGAAATTTGATAGCTAAAACAAACAAAAGTAATTTTGAATATTCAAATGGTCATATTGTAATTTTTGAATGGAGAAGAACGTCCTTATATAGCAGGAAATCGTTTTAATTTTTAATGTGAAGCAGTCGCACGTCATACGTGGACTCACACACATCTAATATACGGTTCGAATGAAATGAAGCCACATATGGATGCACGTTTCCGGTAGAACCAAAAAAGGTAGAAGCGCATCCGGCTGTATGTGATTTGAAAATTTGTTTATGTAACAAACACACAGTGATATTAAGATACATACGTGTTTTGTATGAATAAAAAGTGCGTCGCACTTCTTTCTTTTGATGATTTACTCATCATAGAATGACAATGAAGTAAATATGGTGACCTCATGAATCATTTTTGTTTGTTTATGTTCACTCAACTTTAGTTTCATTTCATTTCCGACTATAGAATTTATTTCATTTTAAATTTGCAATTTTGCTTTGAAGAATTTTTTATGTATATATTATTTCATACATTTGATTTGTTTTTTTAAACAACAACCACTGTTTGATATTAAAACTAGTTTTTCTAGACGTCATTACAGTTGTAAAAACTAAAATAATACATAATGATAGCTTCCAATTTAATAATAATACTTTTTATAAGCACGCGACTCTTATAAACATGATTTATACTATGTCGTATATAGCATATAAGAAAAAAATGTATTATATGTGAATTTTATGGATAACCGGATACAATGATGAAATTATTAAATATTTTTTGTTATACGTACACAATGAAAATCATGTATATTTAGAATTTCGTCATCTTAACTCCATTTTGAGAATTATCTGACTAGTATGTTATATATTATTTATTTCTATGACATCAATTTTTGATCGCCACTTATTAAGTTAAGAGGATTCTTCACGAGTCTTAAAAATTATACATAAACGATGGCAATCGTTTCCTATTCAACTGTATTTTTTTCTGTAATTTATAACTCGCTACAGGCTACTAAAGGCTTTATTTTTGTTGTTTTATTTTTATATATTGTCACAAACGCAAGCAATAATAAATAAACAAAAATAATCAAAACAATGTATAGTTATTGTTAAAAATATATTATTATCGTTTTAAATTATATAACTTTAAAATAAAATAACAATTATTAGATATATACGTTTTAATTTCTCTAGTTCTCATTCTTATATACATATGTATGTATGCACTAATTTACGTAATATTTAAATATTACCCTAAAAAGAGAAGTTGTAAAACAGTCGAACCAAACAGCAAGCGTGAATTTTAATTATTCACAATACTAAATAATTATTTATTACCCCGAGTATGAGTGAATTGTATTGTAAGATTGCTTGATGGCGTTAACAAAATCCATGTGTGTAAATCAATATTTTTTTCCTCACACGAGCACGACTGAAAAACGAAACACTTTTAAACTGACTATAAATTTGATAAAGAATGAAGTAAGCCAAGCGTTATGAATTGATATATGACGCGATTTTTACGGTTTAAAACTCCTATAAAATGTCTGTGTCTGGACTGGTGGATGGCGAAGGTATAGTATAGTCTGCATATTCATCTTCTGCATGGAATGTGGTACGTGCTATATTATTTCTTTCAGTGCATATGCATTGTCGCCTATTAATGTCACAAGCGATTTTACAAAGTAATACTCCATTCTTGTTATTCAAGTTTCTTGTCGCCATTATGGATTCGGTGGGCGAAACTGAGCAACCATCCTGTCTATATTTTTATTAAATTATGTAACGTTTTTTTTTTATAAGAATTAACCAACTTTAATTGTAAGAAAACTATACTTATTTAGCAATTGCAAGGCAATTATTTACGATTTTTCTTGAAATAACTATTGATTTTGAATGTTTTAATACGATTTTTTGTATGCAAATTACTTTTGATTGACCGTCAACACTTTACTCAAGAATTTAATACATGCTTTAAACATGTACTTGTGAATAAGATGTTTTCCTTGGATAAATAAAAACGCAAATCACACATGTTTATATAGAATAAAGTTATATTTAACTTATTATTACACAGAGAATATATTAACTAAACTAAAATGATTACCTACACATGTATAAGAAATTTAATACCTTTTTCGAGATCAAAGACTAGAATTTGTTTATTACACAACTAATAGGCTAGCTCACAAGTAACTTTTGTTTCATTGACAAATTTAAAAAAACACTATTTACAACAATCAACAACAAAAAAAACACTTTCTTTGGACATGTATGCTGCATGGTATTCAAAAACTTCTCGCTATATAGTTTTGAAGCGTTTTAGTTACTTTAGCCTAATAGAATTAAAATTAATCATAATTTAAACATATATACATAAAAATATATTATTTATTAAGCATATTAATGATTCCCTAACTGGCTCGGGCATTTCAGGCTCTTATGTTTCAGGTTGTCTTCAGAATTTTTCTTTAAAGTCCAGAAATCTGTAACAAAAAATATATATATTAGCAAAATTATTTGAAATTGTCGATTAATTTTAATGGTTAAATTTTTTCTATTGAGAATACAAGTGGGAAAACCTAAAAGTACTTTAAATAATGGTGTTAGAAAGTATGTTTTTGAAGTGGCTATTAGCAAAAATGCTCTGTAACAGCCGAAAACGTTTCTAACGGGCGTCGACCTCAGTGAATGGTTTTATATTCAAGAGAGTAGCAGGTGTGTAGTGCATCCCATCCCGCATGGTGACGCAAAAAAAGTGAGGGTTGTGAAAAAAAATCGTGCGCCTTCTTTTGTCATTGGGCACGTTCTATCGCCAGGTCTAGAGTCAGGAACGGTTATTTTGTGTTATCGTAATGTGTAATTGGCGTCTGCTGCCGAAATCTAGACGTGACTCGAAAACTATCAGCAGTGTGGGGCCGGAACCCCCATTAAAAGCTCATTTGCATGGAAGTGAAGAGCTACTGGCTGGTCTGGCCTGGGTTGGGCCTGGATGCACCCCATCTAAATGTGCCCGCATTTTTAGCAATGCGTTCTAGACTCGTGGCACAATACAATGTATCATTGTTGACGATAGGTGCTTCATCTGCATATTGCATGCAGCACTATTGCGCCTGCAGGGTTGAGCTGACTTGAATAATAATGAAATATTCGTTGGAGTAAATCAAAAAATATGTTTTAACGTATGCTGGTTCAAAGACTGCTACTTACTCTCAAAGTTAAAAAAAGCGCGAATTTCACCTATTTAGGTGTTTTCATTATCATAAGATAATGAAAATACTAATAGACGAATTTTTATTCGTTTTTTAATAAACCTGAATTATATATTTATATATTTTTTTTAACAATTATCTCTATTCCGTATATTTATAATCGGTATTGTAGTATCCTAAAAACTAATAATTCTTTTAAAGAAAACGTTTATTTAATTTACAAATATTGCCCCTGGCTCTTAAACGACTTATTGTATTCATCCAAACTACAAACGAAAAATCTAAATTGACCATCGCGTTGCATATTCTTCATTTATAATTTATTAGACAGTGTTGAAGCGAGACATTAATTCGTCGGGGGGGGAAACGGCCACCAAAAAAAGCCTACCCACAAGAACGTCATATATTTATGTTTGCTTGACTACCGAATTACGAAGACGCGCGTATAACATACAACACCCGAGTGCTAGCAGATTATATGCTATTCGATGTGGTGTGCGGGGTAAAGAATCGTGGTCCAGTCCAGTGAGTGTGCGGAGTACAGAAGCTGCTGGACCAGCCTTTCGAATCAGAGCTGGTTCTTTGCGCGGCGGCGGTGGCGGACGGCGCATTCGGCCTAGCCACAATGCGAAAACTTAATGATCATTTGGCTTTTGCCCTCGGCAATACGATGTCCAATGCAATTTTACTCATAGCCTGTAATAACTACACTTTTAAACTTGTACTGATTGTTATCGAACAAAGTTTGTATACAACGTCGCAGACACCATTATCCGGACAATGTTAAACGTCTTATACTTCTCGTCTCGTCTAAGATTTATCAACCAACATACTAATGATTTGCAATTTATATTTCTACTCATTATTATTCCCTTTTAAGGCCCACAAAATTCCTTTTAATAACCTTAGTATATCATTTTATTTTCCCTAAATAATGAAACACAAACATGTACTCTAATTAAACTAATTTAGCTCATTTAATTCCTTAATCAACAACGACCTTTAATTATTATTATTTATACATTAACAGACAGATTTATTTAATTTTTCAATTACGTTAGCTTAAGTTTTTAAAAAAACGTAGCTAATTTAGTAAATATTATGTAAATTAGCAAAACAAAAATTAAATGCTTTCAATAATTCTAAATGAATGTACTTGAATACAAAAAAGAATTGTTTGTTTCAAATGACAATGCCAAAACAAGTTGCTGAATTTCGGTTTGGGTCTATATAATTTTACGCCCATATATTTTATGTTCCAACTGAGCACACACATTAGTATTTGTTTCAAAAATGCATGTTGCAGTATCTTTTATTTGTATCTGTCTTATTTGGGTCCAGCAACAACCTGCTCTGATGCATCAGCACCTACGCTAGCATGCGCGCTGCATCTCTCGGCAGCTGTTGCAACTAGTGACCCGATGCACGTTTCCCGCCATATTTTTGGCGCCAAATGCATGCACCACGAGACCTGGTTCCGTATATTGAACCATCCATGCCTGAACGTCTTTCTCAATGTCGTTTCACTGACACATAAACCTAATTGAAATAATTAACTGTTATTTGCTTCCTCCGTAATTTACTTCTTGCAATCTTTAGATTTTAAAGTAAATATTTCTCACTTTTCAGAGTAATTGATTGAATGACTTTTTTCCAATTTGTATAACTGCTTTTGTTTTAACGTTTCTACTCGAATCTAACATTTTTATCTTGTGGTTATTAATGAAATATAATTATAATTATGACTATAGGTGTAGTAATTTTATGTATGGAGAATATTAATTTTTAAACAAAACAATGTTTCTTAAGTTCAACGAAAATTGTATTATTTTAACATAAATTTTGAGTTGAAGTTAGGAAACATTTGTTTGAAATGGCACGTCACCAGTGTATAATTGCCACACAGTAAAGAATTGAAAGTTTACAATGGGAATTCGTGAAAATCTCAGAATAGCGCCAAAAAATTGTCTATCGACAGGTACTAAAGATGTACCACTCCTACCAGCAAAATTATATCAATAAATAGTGTTGAAACTATATACTGCATAGTGAAAGAATAGAAAATCCTATTCCTTGTGAAATACAAGAGCAGGTAAAAATCTTATTGTACGGGCCGTGCCATGTGCAGAGCATGCACCAGCTGTCTGTCCGTGGCAAGGTCGTTTTCGTATTCAACTCTAAGCATTTTGTTGTTTGAATCACCTTATAGAAGTAGACTCTTATAATACCATTCGTATAATATATAGAAACGTTGGTTAGTCAAACGTATCTAATTACACTCGTGTTGGCGCAATGTTTTACACGCCAGGAAATTGAAAAACTATCTGACTCTACCGGAAAGATTGTAATCAAATCTCTGCAAGAGTCTTTGACTTGTATCACTACCTCTGATAAGGGTACCATTCACTAAATCTTTAAGTGTGTTCGGTTAGTTACAGTACCAAAATGAGTAATTGATTCTATTTAAATTTAAGCAACCAAATTTGCAATGCAACAGCAGATTTTTTTATTCAACCTTTAAAATTTCATAATTGTTAAACAAATTTCTGTATCTCAAGTCATGTTCTGTAAATGGTTATAATCGCGAACGCCGATCAAAAGTATTTTCATTGATGAATTGGTATTTCATAAATCTATGGATTATTTTAAAAACTTACCAGTAATATGAGTTTGTGGATCATTCCTAGGCTGCAACACTCGTCTAGGAATAGTACTTGGGGTCTTCTCTGAAGCGTTAATAAATTTCGCCAATTTTTCTTCGGAAACCATGAGCCGTTTGGCTGGGTTTTCCACTTCATTCTCGTCATTTTCGAAACACCTCTTTCTTGTTTGTTCACTCTTCGGATCGGCACGAAAATCTTCAAGAATTTCCCAGCGTTTGAAAAAAGTTTCGCGTTGTTTCCGCAACTCGTTTTCGATGAGCATTTTCGTTTCTTTCCGATCAGGAACACCGAAAAGGCAACGGACCGCTCCAATCGGTGTTTTCCTGGTGTTGTTGTTGGTTTCGCGTTGTCTACCAACGTATTGCACTATCGATGAGAACATTTGCACCTGACCGGACATATTGTAAACAAGCAAATTGAGAACAAAACACGAATCACGAAATCACGCACGCACGTTGCTGCTCAGATGTCTATTTAAGTAGAACTGTCTACCGCGTGTGTTTGAAACTTTTCAATTGAAACGTTTTGGATGCGTCTCGTCGGTCGTCGATGTTGTATTATTTGCCCCCACTATCATCAGGTCCTACACGACGAATGAAATAACAGGATTCGTGCATCAAGGATTTTTATTGGCCACCACGGATGCACACCTTTTATTTTTACCTGGCTCCTACTCTTTCGTTGCGGAGCTCCTGCTCCTAGGTTCTTGAGTGCGCGCGTGTGTATATTTACAACTTTGTAGATGTATTAGGTATAATCTGCAGTCATTACTAGTTTTTGTTATTTGAATGTTATTGCTTGTCTGTCTTTATTTTGTTTTTATTAATATGATGATTTTAAGCTATTAAAACGTTTTAAGTATTTCGTTCCTTGTTAAATAATTAATTTGAGCCTGTTATTTATTTATTTTATTTTATTTATATTTTTACTGTTGATATAAAACAACAATAATCGTATTTTTAATTTAAAGCTTAATTTTTATATTAATTCTTCTGTATTAAAATTGTAGTATTACATTTGGACCATTTAAGTGTTTTCGTTATCATTTAGGGTTGTTCATATAAAGTAATTGTTGTATATTTAGAATATGCTTGTATTTACGCGCTGACCTGACCTATGCAATTGCCCTAGAGCCAGCTTTGTGGGTATTATCAATGTGCTCCAATTATCAGTTATATTTATACATTTTATTTGTGGTGAACTTTCTAGAGCATTTTAGCAATATTAAAAAAAAGTGTATGCACTGATTTTTTAAATGAGATAATATCACGCCACTAATCTTAAGTATATTAAAACATTGACGTGAAATCTGACGACAGATGTATACGACTAGTTAGACTATCTTAAATGAGCTATTGTATTTTGTTGAAGTTGACCAGCGTGTATTGCGCGGTGCTGGGCAGAGAACACACATGCACATTTACACACATTGTGTAAATTGCTTTGAGTGATCTCAACTCCGACGAGGACTTGAGGACGCTGGCGGTGTGGCCGTGTGGGTGAGCACAGGCCACAGACAGACCGAACCCCTCCGCGGCTGCTGGTTGCTTCTACTTTTGCTACATCATCCAAACGGCACACGCGTTGCCTCGAGCCACTAACCGCACCAGTGGCGGTACATGGACTATATACTATTTTATGAATACAAATCATTTAATCTTATAAAAACCTTGAGTTTTTATTCGACCTATATACATTCTAGATAGGAGTATATTTCTCTATATAGTCCTAATTATTGCAACTTTTGATTATGTGATTATAATAAAACTGTTGGTCAAAAGTATATAAATGTTTTAAATGATTAAACATGCTTGGCTGCAGATTAATTCATAAGTGCTTTTTTAACTGTATAATTCGCATATTTTAATTTAATTTTAAATATATATTCGTACATCTATGAGTAGAAACTTGAATATCACTGTCTCGCAGTTAATAAACAACATCTTCAACCTGATGTAACATCTGCTCAAGAGAAGAGTTGAAAATATTCTTTTACCTAAACACGATTGAAAAGTACGACAATAATTGTAGTTCTAGGTATAGAAAAGGGTGACAGAATTATTGTCGAAATGAGCACACGTCAATATTCAATCGAGCCGACTCGACTGTATGAAAATGCAGATGTCGAAAACATCTGTGCATATTTTTGCGCTATGCGGTTTCGGTAAAGCACTTATCCATATGTTCATTTTTTCCTAGCATTGTAAACATACTGTACTCTTATATATAGAAGACGAGGTAACTTGATACACCATTGCATCGAATTGAAGATATAAAATGATATAGAAGATTAGATTGTCATTTTGACAGACTTTTATCTATTCAATATATTCGTAATCTGATTTATAGATTCTAAACCCTTCATTGACACACCTTTACGTGTCAAAGATGTCATTCCTCTTTCATATTCTATAGCTTAACATTTGCTGTTCATTCTACAATATATACTTTTTTGTGCAATATCCAAATTTTTACTAAACATTTTTAACAGAGTTCTTTAAATTCACCAAAAACTGTAAATTATTTACATAATAGCAAATATATATATTATATTGGTTTAAATTATTACAATCATAAATAAAATAGTAATCAACCACAGTTGTTGATGGAAAGAGTTTAATAAGCTGATAACTAAAACCAGGAAGCAATTAATAGCATACGATTAAAATATTTCAACTGTCAACAGAAATCTATAAAAACGGATATCGATATAGATAATAACATAGTTAGGGCTGACCACAATAAAACAAAACGTACTAGGGCCTCAGAAATGGCCGCGTGCACATTGTTTGATGACAATATGGCAAAGCAAAGCAAAGCACCTGCCCCGGTTCGGTCGGCCTCTCGGCTAGACAAAGAATTGATGCACCAGAGGATGGTCCATGTTTTATTCAAATTGATGATGTCCAGTTTTCGTAAAAGGGTTCTGGCTTGTAAATTACTAACTACACTATTATTTACGAGTGCATTTGAATTGAAACGTGGGAGTTTTGTAACCGTCATTTTAAACTCATTTGCTTTATTATTCTTTCTGCGTCCGTTTTGTTATTTTTATGAATAGAGGTGGCTTAAATTATATACCATACAGATATGGTACTGATTTATAACTTATTTTTCATAAAACCCATGTGATTTTAATAGGGTTATTATTCAAATTTATGTAGATACGTGCGCATTGTTATAGTCTTGTATACGACTAAACTGTACTAAACTGTAAATTAATGTTTATCTATATATATACTAAACTGTAAATTAATGTTTACCGTGAATACCGTCCTGCGATATCTATAAAAATACATTCTTAGAACGGATTTAAAAGAAATCTTAATATCAAAATGACATGCTACAAGAATCATGATATTAGCATCGCATGATGTTCGTGCAATTTGATTAACCGTATAATGAATTCAATACTTTATTTTAACCTTAAGCATTTTTTTTTTAACTATTAAAAAGAAGCAACTATTCTCTTTTTAATGTTTGGAATCATAATGTCAACAAATATATCGCGGTATATAATTAGTTGATATTTTTCATGACTTCACTAATGGCTAAAGTAAAAACCCATGTCATTTGTCTTTTAACCCTTATAACAGAAGCAAAAACCACTGTTTACGTTCCAGTCCAATGCAAAACGACAGTTACAAATCCGTCTTCCATACAGCACCGGCCATGTACCATAGGCAACACACTTAACGTGTGTGATATTAGGTCAGCCGGAACGTAATCGACAGAGATGTACTGAATATTTTTCACATGTACTCTAAATTCAACTTTACATACATATCTAGTTAAATAAATATGTATTTCTACATAATTAAGATCAATAGTCCTATATTACAAGAAGCTTTCATTAAAAAACCTTATTATTTGGTTTAAATTTGTGTATATTATACTTATTGCGTTTTTGGTAAATAATAAATGAGCCCTGTTCTGTTTTCTGCTGCAATCCTATCCGACATATAGTACGTTAACGAAGGCCGGATGTGTGGTAGTGAGACCACTGGAGCGTAACGTTAAAATGAGGGAGTGGGACAGAACGTAGCTACTCTGTACAATATACCTCAATAATAGAACTAACTAATTACATTTATTATTGTTTTGTAAATTAATATACGTGGTTTAGTTAAAACAGATTGTTTCCCATCTGTCTTGCGAAACTATCAAATGTTTTGTACTAAGTTCCAATAAGTTATATCTTTGTTGTTGATTCATTAGAAATTTGGTAGAGAATCTTCCAACTTATAACTGAATTTAGTGTAGTTAGAGCAGAATTCTTTTTGCAATAAATTGGAAATAAAAACAATACGTTCTAAAATCCTAAAAATAGCTTTATACACTTGACGAGCTTCTTCTAAAGTCAGCAAACATTTTATTTGTTTAGGGCTTTCCCGAAAGAAATTTTATAATTAAATATTTATATTATTCAACGAATTTCAAACCATATAATGACGAAAGTAGTATATGTAAAGTTTGCTTATTTTTTTTTGCAAGATTTGCATATGCAGTTTTCAAAAATTCTTTTATTATTGAACAACAACGGATTAGATAATTCTTGGGTATTTATTTATTTATTCCATTTCACATCATTTATGAGTTACCTACATATGGTAACCATACGCGCATCATTCATCCATCAAAAAGAGAGTAAGGAAAAAAAATGATATCCGTTGATTTGTGGTATATGGGGCTGATGTGAGTAACATGCGGAAGTGTTCACGATGACACCGGATGAAGAGTGTCGATTCTAATCTCCGGCATTTTTAAATTTTATTTTTTTCATTCCCATCTCCCCTATTATAATAATCGCGATGTCTGTGTCACGTGGTCATATACTAAACGACACGAATGTGACACACAAAAACCACAACAGATGACACGTGACTATCAATGATGATGGTTGACTGGACACGCCCAAAACAAACGGCCTGCAGTCTGCACTTTCAGTCGATGACAACAGTAAATATTGCCATAGAATCCGTAGTTCCTGTTTTGCTTCAATTTTCAATGCTTCTATTTTCGTTTTTATACGGTCGGATCACATGTTTTGCTTCAAATCACTGATGACATATTAATAGTCAAAATATTTGATAATGTTTTTATTTTCTGACATGTATAGATTATTTTATATTTATTTCCGTGTCGAAATATATAATATACCGTAAATCATTTCGTTATCTAAACAAACCACAATGCATAAAACTCTGTTTTCTGTTTTCAGGATACTGTCTATCCTTTTTCGGACATTTGCACTATCGCACGTCAATTCTTTCCGACAACCCGAAATACCATGGTCAAATATGTATACAAGATTCAAAGCTTTGAATCAGGATCAAAAAGCATGTTTATAATGATTTTAAATCATCATCTTAAGTGCAAATGACACTACAAGTAAGGTATAGTAACATTGACAACGCGATAGCTATTCCATATTCCATAAATAAATTCGACTTCATCTTATGTTTTTAAGATATGATTTGCTTTATAATTAATTGTTAAAATGAAGATATCACATTGATACAATATAGCGTTATTTAAAATGTATTACGGTTGTCATGATTAAAAAAATGTAAGGGTACTAAAAACATTGAAAATAATTTGAAGATGCACTGGTGTTGAACGTCACACGTGCCTATCATTTTCAGTGTTTGATCATTATTTTTGTCGAACATAGGCAGCTGATCGTGATCGTTATGTTGCAACCCCTTGCACACGTAAAACGGTAAGGTATATCATGTTAATTTAATCATTTCACATAATACGGGCCCCCCCCAAACAGCGGGTGGGATGAGACCTATGTATATCGCCTAGCCATCCTACACCTGCTCTTTGTTTCATTTTTGATAAAATTATAGCTTGTTTTTTTTTTAATATAACATTTTCAATTTTTCATTATAAATATATACTATGTTTTGATTAACGCTGTATTTTTATTAAAAAATAGACTATAGTGTATTCGTATTACAACAATCAGTATTTGGAAAACGACCTTTGGTAACTTTGGTCAAGTTTTCCATTGCGGACAGGACTGACCAAACAAACAAACAAATATGGGTAGGGTCTGATAATACAACTGTTTGTCGTAAAAATACGAAAATAAAATGTTTTCGCCTAGCAAAAATAACTGGATATCGTAACCATTTTGTCAATGCTAAAAATGCGATCTGTCAGTTACAGAAATATGCATAGACAATGCAAATTTGGCACAGGACCATTGCCAAGGTGTGTACTGATCCACTTTTCCAAAGTTAAATCGTTGTTAGTCATCGTGTAACAAGTATGAATTAAATTATATTACTAAGAATATACAAAAATTATGAAATAGTAAATTTGATTATTGGCTTATTGTGGTCACTGAATAATATTTGTTTTGATGATTCATAGCTTTGAATTTTGGTCATGGGTTTTCCAAGAACGTTGGTTCTGTAATGTTTACTACGCAGAAAACAGGTCTGGTGTGTGGGTTGCGGACTAGCTAGGAGTAAACTTCGTTCTATGATTCCCGAATAACAATTTGGACCGTGACATGTATATTTTATTATGGTTCTTATATATAAGTAAACGATAATAAAAATAGGAAACCGAATTGTTTGTTGATAAGATAATCGCGTTGTCTAAGACGATAATTTTGTTTATTTCATTATTTAAATAGCATTGAATAACATTGTTATTATAGTATGAAATTAGTATTGAAATATATATTTTCCTATAGTGTAGTATTTAAGTAATGTTATATCGACTAATAGTGTTTTATTGTTGAAAAATAATTATAGAATAGAATTTTTTTCTTGTTGAGCGTCGCGTTGTAGAAACGAGGTAACCCGAACATTCGATCTCGAGTTTGTGTCAAAACTTTCTAGACTAGTAGCTCCGCGTTGCGGCGTGTTGATAAACTCCGGTGAGGTACGTAGAATAATCCAGCTGAACGTGTGTGGCAAAGCAAAACATGGAGTAAAAGTGTCAAATATGGTGTAATTGTGAACTTTTAGTTATCGTCAAATGATATTTTATACTTTTGTGTTGTGTATGGGCGGTGGGGTGTATGTGATGGCGATAAGTTCCTGACATTTTTGGTCGACGATCGCAAACAGAGCGTACCGTATACGTTCAACATGGCTGGAATTTGAAGGACCTCTTTTGTCCCTTATGGCAGAATGAGAGAGGAGTCGTTTGTGGAGAAACTGGAGATTGCGAGGTATTTTTACAAACTTGGACGATATAGAAAAGATAGAACGAACGGTGAAAGGCGTGTAACATAATATAGGTGTTTGTCCGACATTTTGGTCCGTCACATCACCATCACAACGTTTCCGTACCCACCTTGTTCACCGTGGCCTCATCTTTAATACGTGTTTCATTTTACTACGCGTTTCGTTTATCGTATTTAAATATATTGTAACTGTACCCGTATATTCGTAACTGACCCCCCATATGGTAACGACGGCTCGGACTCGTCAAACAGCGACGTAAATACAACGACGAACAGTTGATCGCGAGTGTGTTTGTGTTCCAACAGAAATGCAGTTCTTTATTTCGCTTAGTTCACTTATTCTGCTTATTTTACACCACGAACTCTAGTTGTGGCTCGTACCTACCTCAATTTCCAATCGAAAATTATTACAAATCATTCTGTCTAAATATGAAAACATTACATACTCTAGTTGCGCGACAGCAACGTACTTTAAAATAAGGTAAGCATTTTAACCAGCCGTTCTGACCTTTGCTAGTCTAATCATTCAAATTCTCTTTTAATAATAAACTAACTCAATTTTATTATGTTTTTAAATACATTTCCCATATTTTACTTGTATATAAGTGTAGTATAAAAAAACAATACTATATAGTAATATTGCCAAAAAAAAAAAAAATATATATATATATATATAATGTATTGCTATCTAGAAATGATATGCAAAACTGTTAAATGCATTATTTTAGAAATTTAAGATATTTTCAAAAATATATTCTAATAAAAATAGACATTTAAATTTGTACTCTAGATGACTCAGGTATCTCTAAAGTGACACGCGTGTCGTCTATTCAATTATTCTATTTTTGTCATAAACAAAATATAAATACCATCTAATGTTTACGCTGCAAAAAGTAAATGACTATTCCACCATATACTCTTAAATTGCCGGTTATTGTTATTGTATTCATATTTTAGTTTTGCCATTAACATAAAAAAATAACAATAATAATAATAATAATATCAAGTTTGTTTGAACATGCTATCGCATATTATCTAGATTGTCTAGTGCTGATTGAGCAAAAAATGTATAGGTCATGTAAGGGTTACGACAAGAAATTAATGTTATTTCAAAAAAATCACTTAAAATGCTTATACTTATTTCACATTTATCTAGATTTGTTGTCATCAACATGTTATAGTTGTTATAAAAGTGTAGATATTAATATAAACCCACTTTTAAGACCTAAATTAGTTATTTTACACAAAAATTCTATTTTTAGCGAAATTAATAATCAATATTGAAAAACGTCATATTACGATCAGAGAACGGTATTCGATAATAATTTTAATCATTTTAATTGCGATGTTCGCTTAAAATGTAAAAGTTCGTTTTATTTCAAATTTTAAGTGAATATAATCGATACAAAAAAACAACCTTTATTCTCTGATCATTATTTGACGGTTTTTCAATATTCGCTGTTTCGTTATTAATTTCGCAAAAATTAAATAGCGAATTTAGGAAAACGTACCAATTCTCATATTTCTGGATTAACAAGTAGTGCGATTGTGTCCGCCGCTTAAGCATTATTTCATCGGCTCAAACAAGCAGTGTTTGTATTTTTGTAAATATGTCTCAAGTGTTCGTACAAGGGGTAAACCACTGTAAGTATTGTGTGTATAAACAGAGAATAAGTCATTATCAAAAAATGTCTGTGGCTATTAAATCGCTCTCCATTTACGTATCAGTGTTGCACTTATAATTTGATATGAGCAAATCAAATCTCGTAACACTAAGTACTGAAAGGTCGTACTGAACGCAAAACTAAAACGTTGATGTCTGATGTATGTATAAAATGTTTTGTAACGGTTTACCCCTTGATGTTGTATGTATGTATGTGTGTGTGTGTGTGTGTGATTGTGGGGTAATATCGTAATTTCTGTGCTCAGGGAATGCATGACATGTTCATCCAATCCCAACACTTGGGCACAAGTAGTAGAAGCGGGGTGGTGCAACATAACCAAAAGAAACGAAAAGCAGATCATTTCAACACATCTCATAACCAAGTCAATATTAGCAACTCGTTCCCTCAGCATGATGGTAACCATGTATTCTCAGTGAGCAGTGCGAACCATCAGACAGTATTACCGATACAGCGTGCCAGTAATGGACAGCAACGCTTGAGTAATTGTTCAGCAACGCAACTGAACGGCGTCGGGGCCAGCAATGTACAAACAAACAGTCCCATTACAAATGTTACTCAACCTTTTGTTCGTGCTTCCACCATAAAATTACTGGACACCTATCAGCGCTGCGGCCAAAAGGTACCTATCGAATCATCAACACTACATCCTTATTTCCCATCATACCTCATTGTCTTCTATCGCCTTTGCTTGCTATAATTTGTAAATATCTACCAGTTCAGTATATGAAATTTAATTGGGACAAACACCAATCTCCTCGATCTTTAGTCATCTACCAAATTAATATACCAAACCAAAGAAGATGAAATGAAATCCATCATTCTGGTCTTAAAGTAACACATTCTTGATTCGTAGCCCGACCAAGGCGTATATTTAATTTTTTGTCTTATTCAAATTGTTAGCTTTTTATAGATTGATGCCATCAAATTTAATGTAGTAATCAGCAACCTTTATGTTGTGAAGTACCATATTTTGTGATAACTAAAATTCTAACTATATCACGTGCCATCGTGAGTGGGAAAGAGAGATAGGTCCTGTTTGTAAATATAGTCAACAATCAAAAATGTTAATTCATGCAAAAATCAAGTATATAGCGTTTTTTAAGAAGTTCGATTGTAAATCACATTTTTAAGTTTCAATGTTGCTATAAGATCCCTGCCTTAAATAACGATTGTTTATTTCTTTATATTCATATAATTATGCTTAATTTGTTTTTTACCTTACTTAAGTATAAGTAATTTGGAAATCTGTTTATTATTATTATTTTAAATGTTAAACACTAATACCGGTTTCAAGGAATCAAATAACATATTGTTTTCGAATATAAATACTTTTATATTCACGATTTCGACTAAACGACTTAATAACTAGTGATCGGAAAATTAAGTAACCTATTGCATTATTGCTATGTTTATTCCTCGAAATACTCATGTAGAAATAGCATGCTTTTATTTTAAATACACAATAAATCAAATCATTTTCTTATTAGTTTGTCTTTGAAACAAAAACTGTAATACAAAAATAAAAGTGTCAGTTTTTATTGTCAATTTGATAAAAAGCATCGCCACTGCTAGCTTGGGAAGCGAATAAGTGTTAAAATGTGTCATAAGTTTGAATTATTCTTTAGCCTAATAGAACACCAATGAGTAAGAATCCTCTTATAAAATATAGTATAACTACTTCTTGAATTATGTGTTTGCATAAATGAGTAAGTGCTCTGATTTGGCTAAAATGTTTTACAATCAAAACTGCGTTTTTTTCAAACTTAAAAGTGAACATTTCTAATGTTGGATTGAAAGTGAGTTTTGTTTGATTAGAGGAAAACGTGGTCTCGAGAAGGGAATGGTGATAGCGGCGGCGGCGGGGACGTGGAGAGCAGTCAGCAGACCGGCCACGCAGCAGCACAAGCCGCAGCAGCAGCAGCCCAAACAGCGGCAGCAGCCCAACAGACACAACAACAGCAACAACAAAATCAACAACAACAACAGCACCAAGGTGGTGGTACGGGCAGCGTTGTTACAACTACTACCTCACAACAGAACACCGCCACCACGACGGCTCACAGCAAGTTGGCGGCGGCCGGGGGTACCAACCCCCAGCCGCAAGGTAAGTCATGTAAGCATTCGTATCAACATTTCCAAGTTGTACTCTGCTCCTTGGGCTCCATGTAAACACTCAATGATTGCCTCGAACATCGTGCGAATAAAATCGTTTTAGGGATGAAAATATTACAGCCATATTTTTGAGGTTTGCGAAATATTAACTAAAATTTTCCTCGGTGTTTATTCGCCCGGTGTGTCAAGTCTGAACATGAATGTGTAACGTGTGACTGTGGTGGCAGCGTGGGAGAATTGTACGACTGAGCAGTTGTTTGGCGCTCACACAGGCTCGTCCAGTGGCGCTGACGGGGACTACCAACTGGTCCAACATGAAGTCCTCTACTCTATGACCAACCAGTATGAGGTACTCGAATTCTTGGGCCGCGGCACCTTTGGCCAAGTGGTCAAGTGTTGGAAGAAAGGAACCAATGAGATTGTCGCTATCAAAATCCTTAAGAACCATCCTTCGTACGCACGTCAAGGACAGATCGAAGTCAGTATCCTGTCGCGACTCAGTCAAGAAAATGCCGATGAATTCAACTTTGTACGCGCCTATGAGTGCTTCCAGCACAAAAACCACACGTGTTTGGTTTTTGAAATGCTGGAACAGAACTTGTATGATTTTCTCAAACAGAACAAGTTTTCGCCATTGCCACTCAAATACATCAGGCCCATCTTGCAACAAGTGCTTACTGCACTACTTAAACTTAAAGTAAGTTCCATTAGTCTTTATATTTAGGGCCATCTGTAAAGAGCTATCCCAATGATAAGCAGTTATATAAACAAATGAACTATTTACTTAATTACATCTTTGGAATTTTGTTTATTTAAGTACAAACGTATCTTGCGCAGTTCTAAATATTTTAATTTATTATCCAATATTATCACTGATGTTAATTGAATTAATAATCCTAATGTATACATATCTCAGAAATTAATATATTATCGAAACATTGCATGTAATTTTCCAGAAATTTATATCTAACAACTGCAAACTCATCAATATCTTTCTATTTATAGCAACTTGGACTAATTCACGCCGACTTGAAACCAGAAAATATCATGTTGGTGGATCCTGTACGGCAGCCGTACCGTGTTAAAGTGATCGACTTTGGAAGTGCATCGCATGTCAGCAAAGCCGTCTGCAACACGTATTTGCAATCCAGATACTACCGGGCGCCGGAAATCATACTCGGATTGCCGTTTTGCGAAGCAATTGACATGTGGTCACTGGGGTGCGTGGTGGCAGAACTTTTTCTGGGATGGCCCTTGTATCCTGGGTCTTCCGAATACGACCAAATACGGTACATTAGTCAGACACAAGGTAAATAATATATTTTCAATTTTAGTGAGATATATATATATATATATATATATATATATATATATATATATATATATATATATATATATATATATATATATATATATATATATATCTATATATATATATATATATATATATATATATATATATATATATATATATATGATGATCTGTTATTTATCCACACGTTAAATATTGTCATTAGGTCTTCCAACGGAACATATGTTGAATAATGCTTCAAAAACAACAAAATTCTTTTACCGTGATATGGATAGTACATATCCATTTTGGAGATTAAAAACACCAGAAGAACATGAAGCCGAAACTGGTATCAAGTCAAAAGAAGCCCGAAAATATATTTTTAATTGTTTGGATGATATCGGTCAAGTCAATGTACCCACAGACCTTGAAGGCGGACAATTGTTGGCTGAAAAAGTGGACCGAAAAGAATTCATCGATCTGCTGAAAAGAATGTTAACAATGGACCAGGTAGCAATATATAAATCATTTTCTAGAACATTTGTATTTATTTTATAAAACTGAACTTTTTTATTTCAATTATCGATGAAAAACAATAAATGTATGATGTTTAGGAACGAAGAACTACACCGGGCGAAGCCCTAAATCATCCATTTGTGACCTTAGCACATTTGGTGGACTATGCTCATTGCAACAACGTCAAAGCCAGTGTACAAATGATGGAAGTGTGTCGACGGAATGATTACAACAATTCCGGTTCGAATTCCCACCATCAAGCTACGCAACAGGCGCCATCACTAGTTGCGAACTTTGTACCCAGTTCAAATGGAAATGTTACTTTCACCATCAACAATCAACTGACTAATCAAGTTCAACGGCTAGTTCGAGAAAGAGCTTCAGGATATGACAACTTGGTAAGCACTTGGTAACACATTTTTCACTTATCGATTATTTTTTATTGTCATTAAAACTAGTTGTGATAATATTTTTATTTTGTACCCGGCTTTTTCCTACATATTTTTTAATCATCTAACCAGTATCCAATAATATAAAATTTCAAGATCAAGTATTAGGTTTCAGATAATATTTTATTTTCTTGTTTTAAATGTAATATTGCACTCGTAGTGTTATGGATATATGAATGCTTCACATCATAATAAAAGATTATATTATGTGTATATGTGTTAAATAAACAACGATTATGTTTCTTATTTACAAACAATTTAAAATTCTCACCAATTCAATTATTTTTTTTATTATTTAGACTGACTAGACAGTAGTTATCCTTTTGTATCAGTGTAATACATGCTAATAATGAACGAAAACAAACATATTGCCCTAATTTGTTTAATGTGTGTTGTTAAAGAAATTTATTGATAAATTCATGTTCAATGTTGCTTTATAGTATCAACTATACAATGGCAGAACAATGGGCCGGCAATATGGTAGTACAACTCGAGCAGATCCGTTCCAGCATCAACTCGTTTCGAGTATCCTCTGTCCACCGGGTTACCAGGGGATGGGTTCGCCTGCGAAACACGTAACCGTGGTAGCTCAACAACCACCTCAACTTCAAATTCAACCACCAATTATCTCTCAACAAGTCGCCGCTCAACAGCAATATGTACCTGTTAGTATGGTGGAACCGAATGGCAGACAAATGTTGTTAACGGTAAGTTCGAATTATTATTCCTACTTTTGAAATTTGTATAAATTAAAAAAAGGGAAGTATTCGGCTATTGTATGATGTGTTTGGACATTGTTAATGTGTAGAATGCTGTACAGACATCGTGGCCAGCGAATAGGCAAATGGCAATAGTGCCTTCGTGGCAACAGTTGCCTCCACAACATGCAGCAATTCAACAACCAATGTTGTCTGATGCTGGTGATTGGGGTCGTCCTCTTATCGTTGATTCTTCAGCAATATTGCAGGTTAGTCGAGATTCATTTTCCATTATGATATGTCCGTTAAGATTGCAAATTTAATGTAAACGAAATCTCGAATGACAGTGGTAATTTTATTTTATTTGTATAATATTTTCCTTTCAAGCTACTAAGTGATTATTACTTGTTTCTCAATATTTATATTGTTTTATATATTAAAAGGGTTTTATTCATATTGGGACTATATATATATTTCAATTTTAAACTTTATATTGATCTAACCTTCGAATTGATTTGACCGTTTGTGCCCTTGCGCTGATTAACCTGTTGCGTGTAGAACTGTTTGACCTTCTCTGATCTTGTACCAATTAACATGTTTCGTATAGGAACAACGACCTGTTTTCCCTGTTGACGTCACAACCGAAGTATATAACCCCGGTATGGTGGACCATTCAAATACCACATGGACTACGAGCAGTAAACGTAGTTCGAAAAACACTCATCACCACGCATCCATGCAACAATCTTCACACCATACACACCATTTGATGGTACCGACCAATCACCATCGATCGCAAGTCGACAAAAAAGAACAAACTCAACTGAGTCCCGTGAAAAAACGCGTCAAAGAAAGCACGCCTCCTTCTGACCAATCAAACGCATATCAAAATTGCAATACACGCCGCGGTAACAATGGACACTCGCCCCAAAATGGACATTGGCAACAAAGTCATCATAGCGTTGTTAAACATCAACCTAGTGAGCATGTTACGCATAACGGGCGACAACATACAATTACAATTCATGACACTCCGTCACCTGCAGTTTCCGTGATAACTATCTCGGATAGTGAGGATGAACATGCGGGGAAAGGAAAACCGATTACAACGGCGCGAACTACTGTTAATGTTAAACAACGAAAGAATGTTATATCCTGTGTTACTGTAGGTGATAGTGATGGAGAAGATCACAGATCTCCCGCGAAACATCAAATTCAGCATCAAATTTATCATCAACAAGTTATCAAACACGAACCTCAACCCAATGGTTATACTTCGCAATCACAGAAAAAACGACTACTTGCTAAAGCCCAATCAGAATGCATGCTGAATATACCAACTAAACAAGAACCGGGCACAGATTATCACCATCATCATCGTTCAAACGATTATTTAATATCGCAACAGCTGCAAGTTCATTCTGGTTCACATTGTACGTCAGCGTGCAAAGAGCCGACTGGAAGTTACCAATATGTGAACGCAAGCTCAGCAAATCACATGCAGAATGGGCAAGAACAACATGTTCTGTATTCGACGAGTGATAAGCGCGTGTCTTGGGCGCCGCCGGTCGCGCATGCTCCATCTTCACAGGGTGGACATCGTCGACACTCTGCGGTGCCGGTAGTTAACCTGCGGGATTACAATATACAAACGCAGTCGCATAAGGAGTATATTCAGCCGCCAGCTGCTCATACTACGAGGGAATCGCTCGCAATGGGACGGGAACAACATCTTTTGGCCGCTCCGGTTAAAGGATGGGGTGGCAGCCATCAGACTTTGCATCAAGGATACAGGTATACCTACTTCAATTTTTAATGCATGTTTTACGGTTTTTTGGGGGCGGGGTATGAACATAGATAAATTTATTTTGGGATTCATAGTAACGTATATTAAGAATTTGTATGTAAGTTATGATGATACTTGTGAAATGTTATTCTATTTGTATTTGGAAAGAATTTCAATACATCTATGCCTCGCTTTATCTTATAGATGCGTTCCTGTTTTTCTTAATACTTATTTGAGGTATTTTTTGAAAATGTTGAAAATTTGATTTATACTCAGTGGCACTAATATTGGAATTTTACAATATATTCATTAGTTGTGATTAAAAAATAATAAACAGTGCATGTAGTAATGATGGTGTGGTTTGTATGTAGGCACAGCAGTGCACATCTGTCCCCCCAACCCCTGGCCCATGCGGCCAATGCAACCCGTCTTTCTCCCGGGCAGCATGCGTTAGCCGCCGCGGCTGGCCAGCCGCTCTACCACCAATCCGAGTTGTACCGCCGGCCGGCTGTCTATGTGACAACAACACAGCCAGCATATTTACCAGCCACACACCAAGTGGCTCCATTCACACCCGGGTAAGCAAAAGATATAGCTGTAGAATGCATGTATTGTAATTGGTAACTAATAATCCCTTACCATTTATACATTTCAAGTATATCACAGTTTGGGAGTACATGATTTGAATTTAGTTAATTTTCGTATTTGCCATTACTGAAAATGTTCAGGTACTCAATAAAGTATGTTGAATGTATATTTGTTAGATTATTATATTATTTGTTTGCATGCTACGTGTCATTCATCTTTAGTTTGAACTTAAACATTTATTATAAATCAACCTTATTAAGTATTATAGATTTTAATGAGTTTAACATTATTTAAATATGTTTTACTACATCTTGAAAATTAGTTCGTATCATTTTACAACATTGCATAGAACAGCACTTTGATTTTCTCAGTTATTCTTATTTTATGATATACTCAAACGTACCCCGTTTTGAATGTAATTATTTTATTTTTCAAGTTACCTAACTGTATTTGCATTTGTGTTATTTCCGAGTACTTCGTTTCTATCTTTGTTTATTTCATTGTATTTTTATTATGTTGGGTTAATCGAATAGTGTTTGGTGCAGTCGTGCGCTTCCACCGCCGCCTGCGCATCACGCGAGCGCTCGCCCCGTATTGGCAACGCATCCATCGCATCCCCTACCGGCCCACATGCAGTTCCCATCGCACGCGCAAGTCGCCGCCGCCCCATACGGCTTTGCGCCACTCAGCCCAGCGAAAAGCCACCAATATCAACAGAGTTTGTGGTTCGCCGAGTAAACAAAAACAAAACAAAAGGTGACTTAATAATTGGTTCCCCAACACAAATCAGACTATCTGATCTCTATCTACCTGTGCAATTTATTTACAAATGATTGATTTTTTGGAACTTTCCAGCTGCACCGTCTGCAAATTAAGTAACGGTATTTCTAATTTTAAGTTGTTTTTTTTGCTCGTATTAAGTTATGTCTTCTTTTAGTCTCCTATTATGGAATACGCGAGTTTAAGTGTATATTTTATGAGTTTTATTATCATTTCTGTATCAAATGCGTGCAGAAAATATTTTATTAAGCGTCATTAGTCTCTTTTTTCATTTGTGCTATTTAATGTATACGATTTGCCAATTGAGCATTATTATACATTTTTGATTTAGATTTTTTTAAGAAACGATTCATTGAGGATTGTGTATATATATATGAACTTTTAAAATGATTTTAGTTATCAAATCTGATAAGTATTTATAGATTGATAATATTTCCTTAACGGTGTTAAGCTTTATTATGTCTTTTATCAATTTTGCTTTCATTTATGACTGAACTACAGTAGTAACATTTGTAGTTGACTTTTAACAAACCATTAATACCTAGTTTTTAATTATTAATTTATAGAATATCAATTGCATATGTTTATTTTAAATAAGAGTATATTAGTTTATTTCATATGCAAATCCCATAATTACACGTAACATATTCTGCAATGTTAATTATTTACTTAGAAAACAATATGTTCAACTAGAAAAGGAATAGTTTCAGTATTTAATCAAATCACATTTTCATATAGAATTAACCGCTTAGATTTATCGTTATGTTTAGTACATTTCTCTAGTATAAATCAAAATATTAACGGGGTAAAGACTAACAAAGATATATAAATCAATATATCGGTATTTGCCTTATATTAATTTCAGAAGGCACCTTAACTGTGGTTATCTGAATATTGCTTCTGTGTTATTTGGGTGCAAATAAAACTATACTGCATGAATGAGTAATTGGTATCTGATGTACCAAATAGAATCACTGGCACATATTTAAAACTTTTTTTTAATCCTTTTAATAAATATAAGGTACAATTTTCCACTAAAATCTTTTATATAAAAATTCCAAGAAAAACTCATCAAAATATTTAGATTTTAAAATGTTCAGCAACGAAAGTAAATTATTAACTACGAATATCTCATAATTAAAGAAAAAAAAACCAATCGAAATTGACTGATAATACGGTAAATATGTGTCATTGGTTTTGCTGGACGAATCGCCTTGTAATATAAATCGTTAATTGTGAGTTGGAGTAGTTTGCAAAACTAAAATAGTATACTTCACATTTTAAAATCATTTTAAATGAAGTCTTTAAACTACAAATATACTTATATTTTCAATTTGCAAAATTGATTTACTAATTGACCGTCCACCTACAATGTCACCAGCTAATATGAGCTCAACCTTCTTCAAGTCGTTAAGAACTAATAATTTAATTAAGCTTAATTATAAATATGGCTCGTATAATTAATTTTTGTTTATTCTTTATAAAATTATTTTTGAGTAATTAACGATTTTTTGTATGAAAATATCAAAATATTCTAATAATTTAACCAAAGATGTTAACGAGCTGGACCATTAGCAACTGTTTGGTTATCTTAAAATGACGAAGTTGCATGAACCCAATACGCAGCTCTAATGGCGAGTGTATAAACTAATTAATCCATATTTATTTTAGATTTTAGTTTATTACCACGAAAAATATTATTAAAACAGATGCTAGGCGTCACTATGTGACAAAAGTGTCGCAAATTAACTATTATTTTCGTAGATGCAAAATTAAAAGTTAAATAATAAACAAATAATATGCTTAGTTGTATATTAAAGTTTTTATAATTTTGCATTTCTACATTTTGATAGAAAAATCAAGATTATGGCTACATATATAAGCGAAGCTAGTGATGCTTGCCAATTAATGAGTATATTTGAAAGTATCAATTATATTTTTAGTAAAAAGACTAATTTTAACATATTTTTTAAAATGTGAGTACTTAATGTGATGTTTTTTTTTTTAGTGGTTTCTCGTTACTGCCTTTTTCTTCTACCTAATACTTTTTAATTATTTTTACCGTTTGTGCATTTTAGTCACTTATAAAACTGTGTTAGACCTTACTAGTTTTAAATGGTTTTGAATACCATTATATTTTAAATTGTAAATAATCTTTTATAAATAACAATTGCATTTGTTTTATTTTATTATTGACACTTGGACTTTTTGTATATATTCTTTTTAAAATGATCTTATCAGTCCTTGGTAATGTTGAGCGCCGTTTAATTTCGTCTCTGTAGGATGTGTAGTTTTGAATAGTTTTAGAACTAGAATTCAACGTATGTATAAACTAATGTTTGTTTGTGCTGTGACACAACATTTGATGTGCCTGGTTTTATTCATTATTATAATGATGTAATTTAGTAGTAAATTCTGACTCTCTGTTTTACTAATATACTATAAGCAACGGGTTGGTGTTCAATGTTTCAATAATGTCGCACCATTTAAAAGTAGGGTGATACCGTATATCCAATATTATCGGTTACAACTTAGATTTGTCTCAACATTTAAGATAGCGCAGGTATATACTGGATAATTGTATTGAGTCTTTGTTTATTTACACATATAACATCTAAATTACGAAATATATTGGTTATCTTGTCCATGAATCCTTGCCAGGATTTTAGCATCTTTCTGCGCAATCATCGCATTTTGACTACATAACTACAAGCATGTTCGTGAGTGCAATAACAAAACGCAATTTAATATTCTGAGCTTATCTCAACATTGCTTTGAGCTTCGATTTGAAGCTAAAGCATGCGTGTATAATTATCCAAATTTTCATTTATGATATGTTTTAATATAAATGAACAAAACAAACTTGAGAATCATTTTTCAATATTATTAGAATAAAGCTCAATAAAATTATTCATTATTCCGATTTAGGGGCGTCTTGTTCTTGATTTTAATTTGGTGATATCACCTATTTAAATTACGTGTATCACATGTAGTGTGTCTCGTTTGTTCATCTCTCGTAAATTTCAATGTCCTGTTTTTTATCCACGGACAACAAATACTAACATATAATAAATATTATTCAAATATCAGTGGAGTTGGAAGTCATAGTTGTGATATCTAAAAATCAATATTTTATTTGTACATATTTATAATTATATACATAACGTAATAATGCCTAATAACTAACTAACTAAACATACAAAAAAAAAACTTAATGGATAATGTTTTTTATTAGATTCTTAGAATATAAGATAAGCGTGATAACAAGCATGAATTATTAAAAAATAATAAATATATAAAAAAATGAGGGCACGAGTAATAGAATGCTAATTGGTAATTTAATAAATATACAAATGAATAATATTTTTGGAGTTTGGTAGTGTAGGAATTTAATACGTGGAATTTATATTAATAATAATTAAAATAAACAAAAGTAAAATATTAACTACTGCTATTTCCTATGCCACTTTTTTGGTACGCAACTGTACGTAAGTGGTATCGATGTTTTCTATTCGTCCATTCAGCACCTTAGTCCTTGGTGTACTGTTTGTGTGCTATTTATTATATTCTAATCTATATAAAATATAACTATACTTTTTCATGGTTCCTCAATCTATAAGAATTACGTTGCGCTTAAATCTAATGCACCCCATCGTCGCTGTTTCATTATTTGTTTTAATCACTACTGATTTTTTTTAATTATTCATTATTATTGGAATGTGTAGTTGTTGTTCGTATCTCTATGTTATTAATTATTACATGCTTGGTTTATACGCAGAATTGCATTGGACATATTTATAATTAAAACAAAATATTTGTTAATATCAGTAGTTTATTTCAAAAGTGGGCATTTCACTTCTATAACTCGATTATGTATCACAAATATATTTAAAAAATATTTCTAGGTAATATAAAAAAACTGATTAGTTTGAATTATTATTGAACTATTATGCAGCGCTAAATTTTACAGAAACTTTAAACACAACTTTCATACAATATTTAGTCCTTTTCTATATATTTGTAAAATTCATACAGTATATGTGAAATTATATTTAAAGTTCGACGTATAACTAAACATCGAAAGTTGGTATGTGATAAATAACACTTGTAAATCAGATCAGCAACTATTATATATCAGAGATGTAACATTTATACTAAAAATGCCCATTTTTAAATATTGAATTTTTTTATATGCATCTTGCATTATGTTGTACATAACATTTTATCACATAGGCCAAAGACGTTTTATTGTTCCTGTTTTAATTCTCATTCCAAATTTAACAACCCTACTTCTTCATCTTTTGCTTCTGGTCAGTCGACCTTCTCAAACTGTCATTATTTATTTTTTAAACTATTCTTAGAGCGTGTACAGCGAATGTAGTATTTTAATTCGTTCAACTTTATGCAATCATATAAAAGTGTTTGTTCTTTTTAACAAATTATACAATTATTATTTGTGTAAGATTAGGCAAGGCCTATAGTTTAGTTCAGTATTATTTATATCACATTTCATAAAAATGGAGCTTTGCTATTTGGTTTTGAATATCTATTCATGTATATTTTTTTATCATGGCTTGGTACTAATTCAAATATATTAGTGTATAAATTGTATGTTTAAACCTTACAGTTATTATTTGTGTGAATTTATTGAGTTACAACAATTTATTACCAGTAGATACATTTATTTTCTTTTAATATAATCATTCTGTAGAAGATATAATAAAGTAGTTAGTTGAAAACAAATGTATCTGCTGATATTGATTGCTTTTTCGCATGAATATTTATATAGTTACTGGGAAGGCTGTAATGTAAATAAGTCTTACAACACAATGTTTTTATTTAAATATGCTTTAAACGTTAATGTAGACTATCATGTTTTAGTTACCGCAACATATTGTATTATTGTTATTTTCATATATATATATAGTATATATAAATGATAAAGAAAAAGTAACAATTGTTTAATGTGAATTATTTGTAGATACATGTATTACTAGTAAAAGAATATTTTATAAACATAACTTTTGTAACAGTAACATCATTTAAAGTTAATATTCTAACAGTTATTTACTTTTTCCTTATCATATATATATATATATATATATATATATATATATATATATATATATATATATATATATATATATATATATATATATATATATATATATATATATATATATATATATGTGTGTGTGTGTGTGTGTTTGGTATGTTTAATCTGAAAGCACATCTAACTATTTCTACGTCCGAATTATGTTGCCTACAATATAATGTAGTTAAGGTTCCAAATTAGGGCTGTTCTGTCAAATAATAAAATTTGTACACAATTAAATATATCGAAACAGTTAGAAATTAATAAAAAGCTTTATATATTTGTAGTGTACAGCAGTGCAATGCTGTTTGTAGATAAAATCTATTGAGAGATTTTTGAAGAAAATATATATAATGAAAAATGTTTAACTGTATTTACAGAATGGCTCTTCACAGACCTTTATCACAATTTGTACTGATGTTTTAGATTTTTACTACAATAACGTAGCAAGTAACCTCAAGACTGGTGTAGATTTGTTGTAATTTTTATATATATATATATATATATATATATATATATATATATATATATATATATATATATATATATATATTTATATATATGATAGCTATTAGAGAGGTGTTTGAGCCACTTATTAAATGGTGATAGGTTTAGTGATACAGATAATTTATATATATATATATATATATATATATATATATATATATATATATATATATATATATATATATATATATATATTATATTAATAATTCACTAATGTATAATAGAAATAGCATATAGGTTTAACTTGTCATAAAAATTTTAACGTGCTCTGATTCTAATTGACTAGTAGTTCTTACACAAAAGTAAAACTATATTTTTCCACAAACATGTGTTGTGCGTCTCTGTGCATAATAATTATAAAATAGAAATTTAAAAAACGCCAAATTGAAGTTAGTTGCTCTGAACGTATCATTTGAATGTGATGTGTGTATTTATGTATATGTGTACGACCAGTTTTCAATAGACCCTACTTTTGTGTAGGAATTCCTATTTATTTATTTATTTAGGCAAGAAAAGTGATCTGATCGTAGGACACGAAACAAATCTATTTTACGAAAAACTACAAAATTATATATAGAATATTCCGTAAATTATACAGCTATCAAATGTGTAAATATACACAGTCTACATGATTCAAATAAGATATGTGCAGGTTCCCAAATGCTCTCAGATTTGGCAACAGTTGGTAGCATTTTGATTCTTACATTTGTGTTATCTATCTATTTGTATATTTAAAAGATACATTTCTATAAAATGGCAAATAATTACAAGAAACAAATGAATCTGATATACTTCAAGAGAAGTATATCAATATTTAATCATTTATGAAACTACTAACTGCCAGTCCATATCTCAGGATTCAACATTATATTATGTCAAAGTACTGCTCGTATCTTATAGGAAATTTTATTTGATATAGTTTTAGTTCTAAATTCAGTTTTAGATTGATACACATTATCTAAACATCATGCCTTTTCCTATAAAATGGAACACAAACCCTTTATCATTCGTCCAGTTTTTCAAAATCTTCATTTAAATATGATAACATTTTATAAACATTACAGCAAAATTACGATAATGTGATCCGTTCATAATATTTCACACTTTCTTCGCCTATATATAAACAATGAAATGAGTGATTTGTAAAAAACGAACACACTGTACAAGTACAAAGTACGGTATATATAAAAGCTGGTTCTACACTGTTAATTTTATTATACTAAGAAAAAATAATAATGAAACAAATAATAGCATCTTATATAAAAATATATTTATTATCTTATTTAGAAAGCAAAAGCAAATCAATAATTAACGCAAATAAAATTATATATTGCAAGTTTGTTTGTAGTCTAAATATTGTTTATCGATCAAAGTTTAAATTGATACAAATGTAAAAATAAATTATATATTTGGTATTATAGTACAAGATTGTTGATGTATAACCATCATCGCATAAATTATATTGTAGCGCACATTGTAGCACCCTGTATAACTGACAATCCCTTCACCGATGGCGCACTCTCAAATAATAACATTTCTTCCAACATCATTTCGGTATATTACAAATTGATAAATTAGTACAACAATAGTGTTATATTATATTGTTTCAGAGAGAAATGCCACAATCCAATATAAATATTAAATGTCTGAAATTTTAAATAAACTTTAAATGTTTTGTCAATTTTTCAATAACCTAATATGAGTATAAATTTCGTAGTTTAAATGTGTTAGAAAAAAAAAACATATCTCATTCAGTGTTATTAGAAAGCGTGATGGTCTATTTCAGTTGTTATTGTCAATTGGATGAATTAATTTATTGCGGAAGAGTTTAGGATCCCTATTAGTTTGTTTTAATAAATATTTAGCAGGGTACTTAATGTGTAGCACATACCAGTATGTAAAATTATTTGACTGCACACAATGACTGCATAAACCTGCCACGAAATCACGTTAGCTGGACCAAGTTAAACTATTTGTCTACATTTTCATAATATAATACGATATATAATAATAATAATTAAATAAAAGGATAAAAAATAAATAAATAAACATGAATGTTTCATCTTTAAATGATATATGTGATTTGGCCTCGTACCATATATTTGTAAACTACATGTAAAATAGAAAAAAGTACTGCATGTAACATATAGGTGATTTTTAACAATTAATTATTGCTTACATAGATTTTACATATTTTATTAATGGTTTCATTGACTATCTTATTTATAAGAAATTAATGTTGCCTTTTTGTCAATTTTGGCATGTTTGAGATAATACAAAAAAAAAATCATAATATGCTTGATACAAAAGTAGATCCCAATATCAACAAAGAGGGACGTGGTATAGCCATTTATTGTAAATTTGGCATTGAAATAAACAATTAAATCTGAAAATACATGCAATTTTTTACCATATCCTTAAACTATGAGTTCTATCAAGGCTGCACTTATTGATTAAAATTTGAAAATAAATGAATATTCAATGCACATTTATTATTTAAAGTATTATTGCATTAGCAACAGAATACGAGCAGTCATGAGGTATATTTGAAAATGCATTCAAATTGTGTTTGGATAAGTGATCATTTGGTATTTGTACCGATAATGCAACGAATCATACGTTTGTAATTGGTTACGATTTTCCCGCGCGTCGAGCGGAGAGGCTAACGCGAAACGAGCGGGGCAACGACCGTGAACGACTCGCCAGGGAGTGGTAGCCGCCGCCACCAATACACAACGTTCCCTGTGCATAGTGCGACGTCCATTGGTCTATAATTTGTCGACCAATCATTGGGAAAGTGCTGACGAAAATATCCAATGTAAGTTCACAAATTATCAAACATCTTCTCGTTACGATTCGAGGGATGAACCGGCAAATACAATCGAACTGAGCGGTTATTAAACAGTTTCAATTTAAAAAATTTCATCTCAACCTTTCCACATAGCCTTGTTACTTTCTAAAGTGTAATGGCGAACACGAAACATAGCATATTTTTATTAAATATTTTAAAATATTTTCTTGTAAATTTCAAGCCAATTTTTTGCTTTTTTTATTTTGTGTTTATTATGAATAAAATAAAAAGGTATTTTCTATCAGTAATATAAGAAACTAAAATGTTATCTTTAAGTAATAATTGTATGGTTTTCATTTCAGATTATCTTTTTCTGGAACTTGACACGCAAAACACAACATAACCTAGCTTAAATATGGAGCAACTCGCCGATGGCCAAGTTGTAATGCAAGCGGTTCCAGGGGTTGTAAACCAGAATGGTCAACAGGTTCAAGTAATGCAAATGAATCAGGCAGGACAAGTGATTCAAGGAGCAAATGGACAACAAATTATGGTTCATGCTGTCCCACAAAATACTCAAACTATTCAGGTAGCTGCGCCTGGGGGCCAGGGGCTCCAACAAATCCAAGTAGTTCCAGTATCCACTGGTGGACAAGGGCAGATTGTCATACAACAACCACAGCAAGCGCAAATTATCCAAACTGCTGATGGTCAAACTTATATTTACCAACCTGTTCAATTAGACAATCCGATGCAGCAACAACAACCAACAGGTAAAGTGCAACTAACCTAATTATATTTTTCGATTCAATAAACAATCATGCTTATTCATTTTATAAAAGTATTATTGATAAAATAATAAATTTAATAAAATAAAGTTTTTAGCTTCAAATCTAAACAAAAATTGGTTCTCTGTTTTCAATATTTGAAATAAACTAAAAGATTTTAGATAAATGTAATTATGTATTATGTAAATCATATAAATGATGTCGAAATATTTCAGTAATCAACATTAATGGAAACTTGGTTCAAATTTCTGGTACCGGACAAGCGGTAACGAACACAAATACTGTCCAACAAGCTACAGCTGTAAATACCCAAACAAATGTACAGCAAAGTACTCAGCTTCAAAACGCCGTAGCTACGTCAGCCAGCCAACTTGGCGTATCAAATGGAAACATTGTCATGGTGAGAAACAGCACAGATGTACGTAACTAAAACACGGTTCGTTGTTGCTAGCACTTCAAATTGTTTACATATTTTATTTTTGTGACTAACTTCGCTTTTTAAGTGCTAACAAAACATTTCACAAAACAAGTTAGAAAATATTTATAAAAGAATGTATTATTTTTAGATGGTACCTGGTACAAGTGGCGTGTCTCAATATCAACGCGTACCTATTCCAGGAACCGAATTTTTGGAAGAGGAACCACTTTATGTAAATGCAAAACAGTATCGCAGGATTTTGAAACGAAGACAGGCTCGGGCTAAACTTGAAGCTGAAGGCAAAATACCAAAAGAGAGACCAGTAAGTATTAATTTATAATACTAATATATTTTGTCTATATTGTTTACTTTGTTGTTTATTAATGTAAATACTTTTTTTTCCAGAAATATTTGCACGAATCTCGCCATCGACATGCTATGAATCGAATTCGTGGTGAAGGTGGTCGATTTCATTCCGGATCTAGTAAAAAGCGAAGGTATGTCTATATACATACATAACATCATGCCTATTCCCATCATATGGGGTGGCAGAAAACCCCTTTACATTCATTCACATCTTGACAATCTTTCGCCATTCAATTCTATCCTTACAAACTTCTTTCGCTTCATTCAGACTCATCAGATTTTTCATCCATTCTATTCCGCTTGCTCACAACTTTTCTTTCACGCAACTCATTCTCAATCATATTCATCCACTTATTCCGAGGATGACCCCGCATTCTCACACCATTCATCTCTCCCACGTAAATGTTTTTTGTTAGTCTTTCATTCGACATTCTTTCAACATGACCATACCACCTCATTTGACTCTCACCTATTCTACGTACGACACCCACGTATTCCTCTTTCTGTCTCTCTTAGATGCACCACAAATACTTCTTAAAAATTTCATTTCCACAGCATTCACGCGCTTTGTATGCTTGGTTTGCCAAACCCAACATTCACTTCCATATCTGATCAACGATGGCACAAGTACACCATTGTACACGCATAACCTTGCATACTTAGAAATGTTAAAATTTCTTGCAAACATACCTGAAGCCCCTAAAATCTTACAACCAGCAGACACTCTTCTCTCAATCTCGCAATCATACTTATGATTTCCATCGCTAGAGAATAAACAAACTGTTTCACTTGCTCTAGTCGATGTATATAAAAAATACAGAATTATTTATAAACTTAGTACTAAAATTTAGTTTTAGTTTCAGATTACAACAAGCTCTAGAACAAGAACATCATCAACAACGAACTGCAACTTTAGGGGCTACATACACCGCACAAATGGGCACTGATAACTTAGCATCTACAATCATAATAGAGGTAAGTTTTATTTCTTTAGTGTTTTTAAAATTCCATATATTTATATTTAAAAATTAAAGCTTTTTTAAAAATTATGAGTATTCAGAATAGATTTTAAAAAGCCTAAATTACGCGTTTTTCGAAATTTCAGCCATAGTTTGTTGTTCATTTACAAAATTTTCGACAACTCCCAATTTGATTTAATAAAATATATTTTTGTGTGTTCAGAGTACAGCAGCGTTACAAAGTAGCATCGAAGATCCCCTGTCCGGCGTTGACCATTGATACATTTGTTTTTAAATGTGATAGCTATTTTATATAAAATAATTTATTTAATATTTTAAGACCTGTTGTATAATGTAAATAATTCACCGTATAGAATTCGTCTTTATTTTCCAATTCATATATAGTGTTACATTTACATCGGTAGACATATCTAACAATTCAAATTTTATATGGAATTTTACCCATTGTTCTAAACCATTTATATAATATGTTAAGACTGACGGTACAAATGTCTTTAGATATGAATACCTACTTAAGGAATGTTTCTTTTTTTAAATTTTTATAATTGAATGCTGTCACCTACACACACACACACACACATGTACATTGACATCCGTGTTTCTTCGAGCTGTTATTAACAATTGAAGCAACGAGATTTTTCGTAATTTAATTTTAACCCATTTTATCCCAGAGTAGGGTAAAATTAAGAAACACCAACATTTGTATAAAATCATTCAAAAGTATACAAAATTTAAATGTATCCTAAAATATATAGCAAAGAAATACATTACTAGTAGACTGAATCAAAACTATCTGAAATTTTCATATATCAGAATAAAACAATAAAAAGTTATTAAATGATTACCACCATAACAAAGAAAATTGGATGCAGAAATATGATCTCACCATGTATGCTGTTATTAATATTTCTTGTAGTAATGGTTTTATTATATATATATATGTCATCATATGAAAATATATAATTTATTAGGTTTAATTTTTATATACACCATAATAAATTTTGAATACACAGTATATTTTATACTATAAAAAAATTTACAATAATGTAATTGTACTACGAGGATTAAATGGGATAATTATAGAAAATAGAACATATTTTTGTGATACCTTGGTCACTGCAATCTTAGCCTATAAAGTAGGCAGCATTTCACAATATAATTTTTTTGAAAAATAATAGGTTCTGATTTCTTTCCTATATAATCATTACATTGTTCTTATTTAGTTTCTATTTCATGAATGCGTAAACATCGTCGACTGTTTAATTTTATTTATCACTTTTTTTTTCTCTATATGAATTAATGTAATGTTTAAGTATTATGTTATTGTACAAGTTAATTGTAAGTTAAATTGAAACATTTTGAAATGTTTATTAAATACTTTGTAAGTATTAGTAATTAAATGAATAAAATTATTAGCAAACATTTCAAACAGTTTTATTTTATTTTAATATATATCTGTCGCAAAACCATCTATGCAGTATAAAATTAATGAGATGGGATAAACATTCTCTTTTGCCATGTATAAAGAAAGTTAATTTAAAATGGGATAGCTGCGATGAAATAAAAAAATTTCTGAGTACCAAATGACTGCAAGTACACATATGTGGTTTCCGCGGAATTAATTAAAAATTAGCTTCCATAGAAATCGTCGAAAATTGCATCATCGCTTATCGATCGTCAACGGAGGATCGAGGATGTCGGAGGATTAGTCGAAATAATAACGTTGATTATATGAGAAAATTTGACGTCAATCTGGAGTCAAGATGTGTCAGCTGCCTCCGTAATTATGAACTGCAGGAGGAAAGCCAGGTGCCCTAATTTACCACCAACATAGCATAGCATCAGGTACGTTTATATTTCTTACTTTTATACAGTTCCAGTAGTTATTATAAAGTTAAGAATATGAGTTGAAAAATATAGTACCTAATTTTAAAGAGAATTTTCTCAAATATGTATGCTAGTTTTATTTAAACTATTCTGAATTATGATGGATGATTAACTATGTTTTTCTTTTTGTTGCAACAGAATATGATGCACAACAAACAGCCTACAGTCGGTCGGTCCTTTTGCCACATCTACGAGACGACAGATGAACCAGCAAACAACCCTTACCTTTCTTGCAGCGGGCCAGACAATTCCTAATGCCACTTGCAAGTACCTACCCTTAAATGTGAACAACCAAATAGATTCTTTGTTGTTTATAATACATTTACTATTTTATATGAATTTACTAGAATAATTAAACAATGTATATATACACAATTGTTTTTTTATTAAACTGTAACATGAATTAATTAATTAAATAAATGTATGAACCTAAATACTGTATGAGTTTTTGTTCTGAAAGACATCCCTTTTCCTTTATTTATATTTTCAGGATAATACACAGAAAAGGACTCCGCAAAAGTAGGTACCTAGGTATATATTGCTATTATTTATTTATATCCTTTGATGTATGATTAGTAACTAAATAATAATAATTACAATTTATATATTATCTTATAAGGGTTGAAAGGATAAAGGACATTGGCGGTCTGTTCCTCATAGTCTCAACACTGAGGTATAAATAATATATCTACTCAGCATGTATTGTTGTTTATTTAATAATAAAAATTTAATACAATTGTTGTTATAGTATTTAAGTTGTTTTAATCCCCAAGAAGACCCTTCTAGTATTGTTTATAAGGGCAGTAACAGCAAATTCTAATTAAATATAGCACAAATGAACAATAAATAATACAATAGTTTGTAATAATACCCCAAAAAGGTAGTCAAGTAACTGTTATATCAATTAAATGTCAATTAAGGGGGGCATTAGTATTATTATAACGAATTTTGTTTATAAAGGGTTAAAATAAGTAAAAACAATTCAATAAATGGTTAAGCATATGTCAATAATATGCACAATTAATTGCAATAATTTTGGAAAAATGTTCATAAAAAAAATCGGTCAGTTGAAGATTTGAGAAAATTTCGTGTTTTTTGACATATGTAGGCGGATCACAGGAATCAAAAGAGTGCATGAATCTGGTTTCAACTTATCATCTGTCCTTGTCTTACTCATACGTTTGAGCCCCTTTTTTAAATAGAAATTCGAGGCTCGAATTCGAGCCACTGGTATTGATTTTTTGGTAAAAGTTCAGGCTTTGCCGCAAGAGGTCATCAATGCTTGGATTTCAAAAATTCAAATTTTACGAATGATACGAACAGATACGAATATAAACGAGTATTAAATTTGAATATACCGGGATTTATTTTTTAAATTACCGAATACACAACACTAAAATGTACTTATTAAATCATATTATATACAAAATTTTCAAACTACTTTTTCAAAAAGAAGAAATTCTATAAAATAAAACTCACTTTGAACGTTGTCGTCTTTGAAACTGCAATAAAAGGGCATTTTTAAGTCAAATAAATATTACATTTCAATTATTAAAACATATTAGCGTAATTACATTCTAATTGTAACAAATAATTTTATTTCTAACAATATATGTACATTGTACATACATTGAAGTATCAATTTTTATTTGAAACTTCTCAAATACAAATAAATGCATATATAATTTGTTAAAAATAAAGCAGTTCATTTAGGTGCACAGTTACAAGAAAATAATCCAGATTCAGGAGCTTGAAATATACTCTGCTGATTTTCCAGTTTTCATTATGATGTCTCATACTTGATCACTTGGTAATGTTGTTAACACTTTTACGATTTGATCCTCCAGGTATCAACCTGAAATTTTCCAAATGTCTCTAACAATAAACAAATTCAAAGATATTTACTAATACAATTCAAAGATCATCCATCATTTTTCAACACGCTACTAAGGGCCTTATATTTAAACAGATATTACACAAAATGAGTACTCATACGTAAAACGATATGAGAAGTTCAGATTTACTCATATAAAGCCTCTAACAATAAACAAATTCAAAGATATTTACTAATAAAATTCAAAGATCCTCAATCATTTTTGAAAACGCTATCGGGGTCTTATATTTGAATAGATATTACACAAAATGAGTACTCATACGTAAAACGATATGAGTTCAGATTTACTAAAGCCTCTAACAATAAACAAATTCAAAGATATTTACTAATACAATTCAAAGATCCTCCATCATTTTTCAACACGCTACTTAGGGCCTTATATTTAAATAGATATTACACAAAATGAGTACTCATGCGTAAAACGATATGAGAAGTTCAGATTCACTCATATAAAGCCTCTAACAATAAACAAATTCAAAGATATTTACGAATACAATTCAAAGATTCTCCATCATTTTTCAACACGCTACTAGGGGCCTTATATTTAAACAGATATTACACAAAATGAGTACTCATACGTACAACGATATGAGAAGTCCAGATTTACTCATATAAAGCCTCTAACAATAAACAAATTCAAAGATATTTACTAATACAATTCAAAGATCCTCCATCATTTTTCAACACGCTACTTAGGGCCTTATATTTAAATAGATATTACACAAAATGAGTACTCATGCGTAAAACGATATGAGAAGTTCAGATTCACTCATATAAAGCCTCTAACAATAAACAAATTCAAAGATATTTACGAATACAATTCAAAAATTCTCCATCACATTTCAACACGCTACCGAAGCCTTATATTTGAATAGATATTACACAAAATGAGTACTCATACGCAAAGCGATATGAGAAGTTCAGATTTACTCATATAAATCGTCTAACAATTAACAAATTCAAAGATATTTACTAATAAAATTCAAAGATCCTCAATCATTTTTGAAAACGTTATCGGGCCTTATATTTAAATAGATATTACACAAAATGAGTACTCATGCGTAAAACGATATGAGAAGTTCAGATTCACTCATATAAAGCCTCTAACAATAAACAAATTCAAAGATATTTACGAATACAATTCAAAGATTCTCCATCATTTTTCAACACGCTACTAGAGGCCTAATATTTAAACAGATATTACACAAAATGAGTACTCATACGTAAAACGATATGAGAAGTTCAGATTTACTCATATAAAGCCTCTAACAATAAACGAATTCAAAGATATTTACTAATAAAATTCAAAGATCCTCAATCATTTTTGAAAACGCTATCGGGGTCTTATATTTGAATAGATATTACACAAAATGAGTACTCATACGGAAAACGATATGAGAAGTTCAGATTTACTCATATATATCGTCTAACAATAAACAAATTCAAAGATATTTACGAATACAATTGAAAGATTCCCCATCATTTTTTCAACACGCTACTAGGGGCCTTATATTTAAATAGATATTACACAAAATGAGTACTCATGCGTAAAATGATATGAGAAGTTCAGATTCACTCATATAAAGCCTCTAACAATAAACAAATTTAAAGATATTTACGAATACAATTCAAAGATTCTCCATCATTTTTCAACACGCTACTAGGGGCCTTATATTTAAACAGATATTACACAAAATGAGTACTCATACGTAAAACGATATGAGAAGTTCAGATTTACTCATATAAATCGTCTAACAATTAACAAATTCAAAGATATTTACTAATAAATTCAAAGATCCTCAATCATTTTTGAAAACGTATCGGGCCTTATATTTAAATAGATATTACACAAAATGAGTACTCATGCGTAAAACGATATGAGAAGTTCAGATTCACTCATATAAAGCCTCTAACAATAAACGAATTCAAAGATATTTACGAATACAATTCAAAGATTCTCCATCATTTTTCAACACGCTACTAGGGGCCTTATATTTAAACAGATATTACACAAAATGAGTACTCATACGTAAAACGATATGAGAAGTTCAGATTCACTCATATAAAGCCTCTAACAATAAACAAATTCAAAGATATTTACGAATACAATTCAAAGATTCTCCATCATTTTTCAACACGCTACTAGGGGCCTTATATTTAAACAGATATTACACAAAATGAGTACTCATGCGTAAAACGATATGAGAAGTTCAGATTCACTCATATAAAGCCTCTAACAATAAACAAATTCAAAGATATTTACGAATACAATTCAAAGATTCTCCATCATTTTCAACAAGCTACTAGGGGCCTTATATTTAAACAGATATTACACAAAATGAGTACTCATACGTAAAACGATATGAGAAGTTCAGATTCACTCATATAAAGCCTCTAACAATAAACAAATTCAAAGATATTTACGAATACAATTCAAAGATTCTCCATCATTTTTCAACACGCTACTAGGGGACTTATATTTAAACAGATATTACACAAAATGAGTACTCATACGTAAAACGATATGAGAAGTTCAGATTTACTCATATAAAGCCTCTAACAATAAACAAATTCAAAGATATTTACGAATACAATTCAAAAATTCTCCATCACATTTCAACACGCTACCGAAGCCTTATATTTGAATTGATATTACACAAAATGAGTACTCATACGCAAAGCGATATGAGAAGTTCAGATTTACTCATATAAATCGTCTAACAATAAACAAATTCAAAGATATTTGCTAATAAAATTCAAAGTTCCTCAATCATTTTTGAAAACGTTATCGGGGCCTTATATTTAGATACATATTACACAAAATGAGTACTCATACGGAAAATGATATGAGAAGTTCAGATTTACTCATATATATGGTCTAACAATAAACAAATTCAAAGATATTTACGAATACAATTCAAAGATTCTCCATCATTTTTCAACACGCTACTAGGGGCCTTATATTTAAATAGATATTACACAAAATGAGTACTCATGCGTAAAACGATATGAGAAGTTCAGATTCACTCATATAAAGCCTCTAACAATAAACAAATTCAAAAATATTTACCATACAATTCAAAGATTCTCCATCATTTTTCAACACGCTACTAGGGGCCTTATATTTAAACAGATATTACACAAAATGAGTACTCATACGTAAAACGATATGAGAAGTTCAGATTTACTCATATAAAGCCTCTAACAATAAACAAATTCAAAGATATTTACTAATAAAATTCAAAAATCCTCAATCATTTTTGAAAACGCTATCGGGGTCTTATATTTGAATAGATATTACACAAAATGAGTACTCATGCGTAAAACGATATGAGAAGTTCAGATTTACTCATATAAAGCCTCTAACAATAAACAAATTCAAAGATATTTACGAATACAATTCAATAATTCTCCATCACATTTCAACACGTTACCGAAGCCTTATATTTGAATAGATATTACACAAATGAGTACTCATACGCAAAGCGATATGAGAAGTTCAGATTTACTCATATAAATCGTCTAACAATAAACAAATTCAAAGATATTTACTAAAAAAATTCAAAGATCCTCAATCATTTTTGAAAACGTTATCGGGGCCTTATATTTAAATAGATATTACACAAAATGAGTATTCATACGTAAAACGATATGAAAAGTTCAGATTCACTCATATAAATCATCTAACAATAAGCAATAGTAAAAAATAAGTTCCAATGCAGGCCGGAGTATTTGTAGTAGTGGTATGGTCATGTTGAAAGAATGTCGAATGAAAGACTAACAAAAAAGATTTACGTGGGCGAGATGAATGGTGTGAGAATGCGGGGTCGTTCTCAGAAGAAGTGGATGAATATGATTGATAATGAGTTGCGCGAAATTAAAGTTGTGAGCAAGCGGAATAGAAGAGCATGTATGAAGAATCTGATGAGACTGAATGAAGTGAAAGAAGTTTGTAAGGATAGAATTGAATGGTGAAAGATAGTCAAGATTGGAATGAATGTAAAGGGTTTTCTGCCACCCCATATGATGCATTTATGTATGTCTTTATGTAATGTATGTATATATGTAAATTAAGTGAAACGTAATAAATAAAATAATTTATACAATACTTACAATTTCATTGTCTTCATTCATTTCTTAGGTGCCTCTAGATTCCTCCAGAAGTTGATAAAGATGTCTTCTGATTGAAAATGGTTCTTCAGGTTCATTGAACTGTTCATGAGCTGGACAGCAAGGATCTTCAATCGACTGCATTTTCTGAAGCAAATAAATAAAATTAATTAGTTTAAAATGTACTTGTTTAAACAGTAAATTAAGTGAAACGTAATAATTACCTATCTATCTAGTACTATGTCTTCTGAATTTCTTCAATTAGCTTCTTGGGAAACTTGTACCAGAATCTTGTAATTATACCATTAAATCTTGTCTAGATTTTTATGATATCTAAACCTTATATCCACTCTTCAATCAGTTCCATTGGTGCATGCACAGATGCAGAATCTTCTTTAGTATTAAATCGAGTCATTTCTTCATTCGATTCCGTCTGAACAAAATAATATATAGCGTACATATGTACTTGTCGAAGAGTCTGAAAAATAACTATTAGAAAAGTATAAACAAGCAATAGCAATACTAGCTCTAAAAGCAGGAGCACATTATAAACACATATTAAATCAATGTGTCTGGCCAGGCGTAAACATTGTTTATATATTGTTAATAGGATATATCGGTAGTTCACACAAAACTTTGATGTTTGTGCAAGGTTTAGTCTACGGCGCAACTCATGATCGATGTCAGTCTATTGATTTTTTAGCTACAATGATTTTATTTATTGCAAAATATTTTATTTTTTATTGTTCACATACGTTGAATAAAATATGATGCGAGGATTTATTAAGATTAACTCATATAAATCTTCTAACAATAAACAAACTCAAAGATATTTACGAATACAATTCAAAGATCCTCAATCATTTTTGAAAACACTATCGGGGCCTTATATTTGAATAGATATTACACAAAAGGAGTACTCATACGTATAACGTAATGAGTTCGGATTTACTGATATAAATCCTCTAACAATAAGCAATAATAAAAAATAAATAAACAACTGTTGAAGTAAAATTTGAAATAAACTCATAAAATAAGTTGGCTTCATATAGATTAAGAAAAAAATAAGTGATAAAAAAAAAATAGAATGGTTTTTTCCTTCTTTAGCCTTTTTGCTGTTTTTTTTTAAATACAACCTTTTTGGGAAATACGATTAATACATATTTATTCTATTCACTATATACCTATGTAATGTATGTACATCCTAGAAACAGCGATTAAGGCACACTACATCATCTACATACATATTAGAGGTTATATGTACTTACGTTTGACGTCTTTCGATAAACACAGATAACTGCTGCTCTAGTTATTATGTTGTAGTGTCAGACGATGTCAACGAATACTAATCGTGCTTCTCTAGGATAAAAGTACCCTTAAAAGCACAAATTAACAGCGAAGCATTGGTCGTCATCGTAAGAGTCAAACGGTTTCTGTCCAGTCCCAGTCCACACCACGTTACGCTGATGGAGTAATCGTATTAAATGCCTGCTGTGTTTGTCCAATAGATACGGCGTTTACGGTTCTACATTTTGGAGTCTACAATACAACTTCCAAGTGTTAGCGTGATTGACACAATCCTGCACAGCACAACTGTCCAAACATCGTTTTGATGGCTATAATTTGACACTGAATTCAATGAGAATCACTAGACATATGTTAAATAAAACGATCTACACAAATTTGCTCAAATTTTATGTAGTTTTCGAAAATATAACTTACACATACCTAATAATAAAATTTGACATACTGATACCACTTTAGTAAAAATGTCACTAAGGGCCGGTTGTACAATTGCAGTTTAAACTTCAGATTAAAAAACTAATAGATTAAAGTTAAACTTCGTTTATCCGTATGCTCGTTGTACATTCATGATTTATCGTCAGTTTGCTTAAACTACGTTTTGCAATAATGTCAGTATGTAAGTATAAACCATTGTACAAGTGATATTGACAGATGCTCTCAAATATAATTTACAACTTTACGATAGTCTGCCGTTACTAAATTATTAATTATATATCCTTTTAAATACAGTTTGCAAATTAAAGGTAAGATATATTTAAATTTTATTCTAATACTTATTTCTTCAATTTCATTAGGTTGCGAAATAGTATTACTAACTTAACTGAATATTTGGTAAGTCGAAATCTTTGTATGAACTCATGATCATCCCATTTCTCAAAATGATCTACTTTTGGTCTATAAGTTTGATGTTTTCTATCATTTTCTAGTATGTCCATTAATTCCATAAAATCTTCATCTTCATTTTGTGTATTATCTATTCAAATATTAGGCCTCGGTAGCGTTTTCAAAAATGATTGAGGGTGTTGTTTGAATTGTATTCGTAAATATCTTTGAATTTGCGTATTGTTAGAGAATTTAGATGAGTAATAAGTCATCATATTTTACATAAGTATATTTAAGGTATGTGAACGATTAACAATAAAAGATTTTGCAATAAATAAAATCTCTAAAAGGTAGATAAATCATTTTATCTAAAAAATCAATAGACTGGCGCCGATCTTTGGTTGCGCAGTAGATAAACAGTAGATTAACAATATATAAACAATGTTTAGGCCTGGCCAGACTCATATTGATTTAATATTTATTTATAACATTTTCCTGCTTTTAGAGCTATTATTGCTATTGCTTGTTTATACTTTTCTAATAGTTATTTTTCAGACTCTTCGACAAGTACATATGTACACTGTATATTCTTTATATTCAGAAATGACTCGATTTAATCCTAAGGAAGATTCTGCATCTATGCATGAACCAATGGAACTGATTGAAGATTCTCAAGAGTGTATAAAAGGTTCAGAAATCATAAAAATCTAGACAAGATATTCTCCAGATAGTCTCCAAATGAGGTCAAAAGGTATATATAAATGTCGTCAATAGTGGTCTATACTTGACGTCGAACATATGCCCGTTTAATCGTTTACATGACAACTATAGTCGGCTAAATGTCGTCAGTGGGCAGTCAAATTAACAAAATAATCCGTCAAGAGTCGTACTATACTGGTCATTTTGTTACTTGAGATATCTCATATAAATCTCATCCAGAGAACTATATACAAATATATAACTATATATCAGCTTCATTTTTTTAATTTTGTGTTACCTGGGAATAATGTGTTTTATTAAAATGTATCAATTATCAGTATATCAGTAAAACAAATGATGATGTCCATCTTATTCATGGATTATATTTAAAATTTAGACTGTCAATGGTCAACTAAAATTAGTATGTGACACAAAATTTAAAGTTTTCAATTAAATTTTCGTATAAATTTGGTTATTAAATTCTAAAAAATGGATTCCTTTTTAACAACAACAAGACAAGATTACAAATGGCCCTATCCAATCCCGATTTCATTTCGGTAAGTGTCCTAAGTAAAGTTGGTTTTTGTATAAACAACGAAAATTAAAATACGTTTTCAGGCCAACTCAGCCGAAAATTGAAACCAAAGAAAAGAACTACTACATGAAAAGGCCATCAGAATCATATTGTCATTGTGATACTCATCAATATGATCCTCAAATGAACCAATATAAACAACTTGGTGAAAAGGAAAATTTACTCTTGATTGAATTAGCTCTTCTCAATAAAAAGGTAATCTCTACTTTAAATATAATCATATTATTTAAATAAAGATCATAACTAAGTTTATGTTGATTAATAGTGTAATTATTTGAGCTTGTAGGTTTTTTTGTTATTCATGTTAATACTTATTTATTTATTTGATACAGCAAGTAGCTTTGAGTAACTATATAATGGACCATCCTTGTGATACAGACGATATAAAATTGGAGTCTGTTTATACTGCAGACTACAAAAAACGCGGTAACGCTCTTACTGAATCCAAGATTATTATTTAAATTTATTTATAAACACGTTTTTCTTATTATAGGTATGGATGTCACAAATTATAGAAAAATGATGGTGGCGACTGATTCAAAAGCAGCAACCCCAATCAAACCTCCTGTAATTGGACTTCTTGAGGGTTACCGAGATCCAACTTGCTTCAGACTTACTGCATTGAAACGACCTACCATTGATCCTTGTCCACCAGTTACATTTGCTATGAGTATGTTATTCCTTATTTATTTATTCCAATTCTTAACAAGTTCTGATAAATGTAAAATGAAATTAACACTTTGTCTAGTTTCGTTTTTAAATACAATTTATTATTGATCTTTTGTTGTGAATCTCATAAATAAAAAAAATTTCAGCTCCGAAAGCAATCAAAGATTGGTTTGAGCCAGTGACCGGTCGCACAGAATATCAAGATAATGTTAGCAAAACTGGTCTGGGAATAATGAAATATCGACAACAATATAAAGAACCATTACCTTCGTCCAGACGACGTTTTGGAGATCCATGTCTTTGATTTAAATATATTTTTAATCATTAAATTAATCATTCTTGTGTATCATTGTTTAATTATATGTAATATTAGTGGATGTTTCTATAGAAACAAAATTTGATTTTTCTATTATGATTTGGTAAAATTTAGCTTCATCTTTAGCTTTCTCAAAATTTGCTATATATTTATTTGATTTCTAAAAATTCAAAATGTCTGACGCGTTTGTTACAACCTATGAGAAATTCTTTACTTGGCATGATTATTCTAATCGAAGAAAATCGTAAATATTTTATAATACATCAAAATAAATCTTCAATTTAATAATATTTCTATCTTAGATTAAAACAAGCTGATACAATTTATGAAGAGCCTCCAAAAGGAGATGATATTTGGTTAGCAACTGCATCTTCCAGTGATTCTCAACGAGTAGGTATTAAATATGTTTTTTCAATAAAAGTGTTTCTATTTAATTTATATTTTTAGATGAAAGCTAGAAGTATCGATGATTTGAAAGCATTCGTTAACACATTGTATCGAAATCGCGGGTATTCTACTTATCAAGTTTGTTATTGCAAAAGCTGTACGTTTATACATATATGTTTTATTATATAAATCGTAAATCATATTTTATAATATAGTAAAACATCAGGCAGACCAAGGCGAAAGTTCTGATTTTGGTAATGAATTACTCGAATATGGTAATCGTCTTTATTCTAAAGATAAACCAAAGATTTTGAAACCCTTACCTACTAGCAGAAAATGTAAGCCGTTTTATAATATAGCAATTTATATTCTTGCTTTAGATACTAAAATATTTATGGGACAAAACTCGTATTTGCTTAATTCTAAGGCCTTCAAATTGGTTTTGTGATTTTGGGCCAATTTTTTTTGTATAATAGAATAGAATTATCGCGTTGGAAATAGCCTTCTGTTTTTGACGATTTCTGTTAACATGGTTTTTAATTAATTCCGCGAGAACCACAAGCTCCAGAATGCTCTGTCGCGGTTTCGCACTTGATTAGAGATGCTAAATTCGCGAATCAGATTTAATTTTTTTTACCAAAAAACCTGCAACATATTTTAAATAATACATTAGTTAGTAATAATACCCCAAAAAGGTAGTCAAGTAAATTGTTTATCAATTAAAGAAGGTTTATAACGAATTTTGCTTATAGATATTAATTTTACTATAGTATTTGTTAATAAACATTGTTAAAATAAATACAAACAATTTAATCAATGGTTAAAATAATTAATTTAATATATTTATTAATAATAGTGACCCTAAAAGTTAATAAAACAATAACAATTAGGTTTTAAAAGGAAAATTAAATAAATATGAGTCACTAATGACGTCATAATGCGGTATCTGGGTGACGTCACAGCAAACTCTCTATTGTCATAGTGACATGGCGCAAAATTTCAAACTAGAGTTTGGCTGCATGGTAGTGTAATTAAAAAGCTATGGTTTTTAATTAATTCCGCGGAAACCACATGCTTTATAATGCTCCCACGCGGTTTCACTCTTGATGTGAACCCTAGCAAAAATTAGCGATCAAAAACTCGTAAATCCCATGCGGTCCAACTTTTAGTGCCCTTGTTTGAAATTTTGCGCCATGTTACTATGATAATAGAGAGTTTGCTGTGACGTCACCCAGATGACGTCATTATAGACTCTTTTTCATTCTCTGTGATCCGGATACCAAATGACAAAAACACGAAATTTCACTACTTTTTCGAAACTTGCAATACATATATATATTTATTTTTTTTATTTTCCGTTTTATAGCTAATTGTTATTGTTTTATTAACTTTTAAGCTCACTATTGTTAACAAATATATTAAATTAATTATTTTAACCATTGATTGAATTGTTTTTATTTATTTTAATGTTTATTAACGAATACTATAGTATAATTAATATCTATAAACAAAATTCGTTATAAACCCCCTTTAATTGAAATAACAATTACTTGACTACCTTTTTGGGGTATTATTACTAACTATTGTATTATTTATATATGCTATTGATTGGTTGAGTATGCTGTAACTGCTCTTCTCTTATAAACAATTCTAAGAGTCTTCTTGATGAATAAAACAATTGAATTACATTTTTATTATTAAATTAACTATATTATTTATACATTTGATTAACGTAATGTATAACTTATCACCCTTTAAAATAGCCCTTATAGATTATGATATATTTAAATTATTATTATGGCGTAGATAATTTATTTAATTACTTTTCACACTTGAAAGGAAATAAATAAATAATAGCAGTATCAAATGTACCTACCTACTTTTGAGGAGCCCTTTTCTGTGTATTATCCTGAAAATAAATATAAAGGAAAAAGGATTTCGTTTCAGAACAAAGACTCTTGCTATATTTAGATTCATAAATGTATTTAATAAATTAATTCATGTTACAGTTTCATTATAAATTAGGTATATACTATATTGATTGATTGATTATTCTAATAACGTAATGTAAAAGTGTAAATGTATTATAAACAAAGAATTAATTTGTTTGTGAACATTTAAGGGTAGGTACTTGCGCTGGCATTAGGAATTCTCTGACCTATTGCAAGAAGGTGGTTGCTGTTGGTAAGAATTGTGTTGAGTTGTTGGTTCATCTCTCGTAGCGTAGATGTGACAAAAGGACCGACCGGCTGGCTGTAGGCTGTTTCTTCTGCATCATATTGTGTTGCGAGCATTCTAGTCAAAACTGCCAATGCTATAGTCAGGAAACTGTAAACTTAATATTTGTATATGGTTAGCAACGAAACCTATTTTTGAAAAGAATATTCAAACCGGAAGTGCATGTTTATTCCACTTTATTCTAGTCATTTGTTGTGGATTCTATAATATATCCAAAACGGCTGCACTACAGCAAATATAGCGATATTTAAAATGAAAGATATTATGCACAACTTTTGTTTGAACACTTTCTTCAAAAAGTATACAGATTACAAGAAAATCGCAATTGAAATTCTTAAATTTATTTATTTATATTGCCATGGTTATGTAGGTATAGTTAATTATAGTTATGACAAATACCTAGCTTTAGTTTAAAAGTGCTTCAAAATAAAATATTATATACGAATATTTTCTTAGGGTTTTAGTTCATTTGAAGACTAAAAAACGTCCGGCCATAATAATTTCTAGTATAATGTAATGAATTATAATACTTTCTTGAATTTTATATATTAATATCCTTCCTATCTAAACAAAATATACCTACTATATACGTATAAGAAAATCCAGCTCCAGTGCAAGACACTGCAAATGTTTCTTTTAGTAACTTTAGCATAAAGCACTTTTTAAATTTTCGATGAATACGAGTGAGACTGATCATTCTTTCCATTGCATCATTTTGTCCCTTATTTTATTTCGTTTTTTATATTAGTTAAGAATAATTAAGGTGGTTGTTCATACTGAATTGAAAATAAACCTAGATATGCATATTGTCACAGTGGTTTATCTTTTTTCGAACTTTCCACTGGATGATTTTTGGCGATTTGTTTGTTGACTAATTTGCTGATCAGTTCCGCGACTGATCCCGGTGCTGCATTGCTGATTGGCTTTAGCTGGATGACTTTAACATTCTTTTTGGTTTGTTTCATCTTTTTGGCCGATGGTGGTTCTGTTGAGTCACTATCAGAGCTGGATGTATCTTCTTCTGAGGGCACAGTCTCCTCTGGAATGTTTGTTGTTGATGCACTTTGTTTAATATCAATACCATCATAGAAGTCTTCAGTGAATTTCTTGTGCCATGAGAAAACTTGTGTTTTTGACATGGCATTCGAACCATATGCTTTTTTTAACATTTCATGTGCTTCATTATATGTTTTACCAAGTTTTACACAGAATTTTAAATTAATTCGCTGTTCCATATACTTTTTAGTCATTTTTACTGCGATTATTTGTACACAAATCAACACAAATGCACTATGGTTATGCAGGGTTATGTGTCGTCATCTGACAGATCGAAACGGTGAAAATACTTACTGCGCACGCGCTTCCTAAACTAATATCATCAGTATTTTGAATTTTATATTGTATGCATTTTTTTTGAATATTGCGACTTTTAAATGCTTGTAGATTGTTGTAGATTCATCAAAATGTCCATTTGTATATGTCGTACTAGAGTCTTGTTTCCGTAATTTTACTTTCTGTAATTTTTATGCATTTCTATGCAAACTACGGGAGCTGAAACTCGGTTTAGTTTATACGAATCTGTAATCAGATATACAAAAATTAAATTGGCGTATTCGTAAATATTATGTAAAAAGTTATACAGGTGGATCAGTTATTAGTCAATCACCTGTAACTCTAATTGCTGCGAATAAAATACATATATTGTGCTGTATATTCAAATCATTTTGCATGCACTATGCTATTTTTTTGCGAAAATACCAGAAACATCATTTAGTATAATTATATTCTAATTTTTATTTTCTATTTTAGTATATGGATACATACGACCCAGTTATGAATATACTGGATTAACTGAATATCAATATGACATAAATTATCGCGGATATCAAGTACTTGCAAGAAATTCAAAACGAAATCAAATTTGATTTAGTACGAAACAAACCAACAACAATTCTTAACTTATATATCTAATTAATACTAACAATATAAAATTTGTATTTATATACAAACAATAGTTAACAATGTATATTTGATTATTTTATAAAAAATATTTAATACATTATTACAAAAGTTATTCTTGTTTTCTTATTCTAAATATTACAGATATATAATTTTAAATATTTTCCTAGATAAGTAACAAGGAAAGAAACTCCTATAAATATATTAGTTAATATAATATCATCTTAAAATATAATTTATTAGCGTTATTCCGCTTGGCAGGGTGAAGGGGATTAAATGCAAGTTTAATAGTTAGTTGTGCGGGGTACGGGTGTGCGGGGGACAAAAATATTAAACGAAAAACTATGTTTAGCCCAATGCCGTGTAACGAGCACGGAAACGCGCGCGATACATCTCGGCATCGCACACGGTTTGATGGTGTGCTGTGCTAAATATACAATCTATCGCTCTGCACACTCCTATATCATATAGTGCCCATTGACGTCAGAGCGCAGGAGAGCCTTGTGTCCTGTATAGAGACCACCTCGTTGATCCAGAGGTCAGCGTCTCTTTACTAGGACTCCAAACCTCACCTATGTATACCTTCATGATTCTTTCCCGCACGGGGATTGTTGAACTCTAGGAACTTCAATCATTTTTTGCTCGTGAATAATAAACGTTTACTTCCATCCGAAAGACCTGAAATTAATACGAAAGTATTCTCAGTTCATTTATAGTTATTAGTATTTTGTATGAGAAAATATTTATCTGTTAATCATATTGCTCTTTGTGTGTTGTAGACAAATTACATTTTATTAGATTTTATATTTTAACACATGCAAACTGCAGTGCTTGTTTGCTTACTTGGTTGTTATAGTTGCGAAATTTTTACAGTTTACGAATTGAATCAATTCGCGCATCGGAAATTATCTTATTTGTTAATATTTGTTATATTTATTTTCGGATGATGATCACAATTAAATAAACAAAGGTCAAATTGCATATGTAAGTTAACAAACCCATCCATCCATATGTAACAGATATGAAATTGAGATGATTTGTTTAAATGAGGCTGAATTTTTTGATTTACATAGCATGAAATTGTGCAAATCTACAGAATCAATTTTCTAGAACAAATTATTCGTATTTCAATTACCTTATAAACAAATGTGCATCTATAAAGAAATGTTACGCAAAATTAAATTTGTTTTTCCTCCATCCATATTCAAGATGCGTTTGTATCGAATTTCTTTTTAAGAATTTAAGATGCAGATATAAATACTTTGAATACTTGAGTATAATTTAAACTAAAACAAGGTTCAGTGACCTAAATATACTTATATAATTTTATTTAAATATTTAGTAAATGAAATTAATAAATTAAAAATATCGCCACATGCAATTAGATGATCCGTTAAGACAGACAGCGACTTCCTCTGTTTAGTCTTGTAAACATTCAGTATATTTCCAGGTTATTACAGTTTACAAATAGCTCTGTAATATTCAAGTAGGTTTATGGAGTCGAACATGACAACTATGCGTAGAAAACTTGTGAAAGATACGTGTTTAACATCAAGAACGATGGTAAATTAAGTCAAGTGTGTACGATAATATGTTAGTTAAGAAAATAAAATTATTGAAATATTTGAACAGCTGCCATATTGTTCTTAAATTGAGAAATAACTTAGATTATTATTATTCAGGTGTATTTAAAAAGGAATTTGCTCATTTTATTGCGCAAATAAACGGAATACTTATATAAAAGAATGTTACAGCTATGTTACCCTGAGTTAATATATAATTAGGTTGATTCTAAATTAATGGTGTAACAATAAGAATTCAACCATGCTGAATGATGTATTTTAGAGAGTTAAATTCATATTTTAGAAATCAAATTAAAAGTTGTCTAAATACCGGTAGAAGTTGACTATAAAGAACATAGCTCCTCATGATCAATATATGTAAATATTGTGTATGCCTTATATATATATATATATATATATATATATATATATATATATATATATAATATATATATATATATATATATATATATATATAATATATATATATATATATATATATATATATATATATATATATATATATATATATATATATATATATATATATATATATATATATATATATATATATATATCTATATATATATATATATATAGTTCGCAAATTGTAAACTTAACTGTATTACTAAACACAATACTATATATAATGTGATTCTAAGTTTATAGTTGTAAGAAATAAAATAAATGAATTAAAAAGATGCGCGTCAAGAATGAATCCTTTGTATGAAATTTATTTTGGTTGTTATTATTTCGTAAGTTGACACTGACCTTTCCAAGAAAACCCCGTATACACATAATTATAAATAACTCAAATAACTATGTAGTTATTAACACACCCGATGTGTTTTAATTTATATTTAGTTGCAGCTAATAGAAATAAAGTGTATTTTCAAAGCAAACAAAATTACTACTGTACTATAAAGTATATTTGTGCGAAACTGATATTCCTTGTATATTTTAAATTTGAATCATTGCTTATATAAAAATGAAGTTGCTCGACATTGGAAATACCGATATGCGAGGAGTTGCGTCAAATTTTCAGTGAATCAGAGGGAGAGATCGTTAGTAAATTGGATATTTTCGACGACGCTCCGGCTG